>JARQZK010000918.1:0-96461 GCA_030704885.1 Cynegetis impunctata | reverse complement strand
TTTTTGTAGCACAAATGTATGCATGGATTCAAATTTGTACGAACCTGTGGCTTGTGTTCTTATAAAGTAAGTATTCACAATGTTACAGGGTGTTTTTTATGGAATTATGGTAGGTACCGATAAAACTAAATGAAACAGAGAGGTTCTAATTGATCGTATAATTTCTATTGAAAGAAAAATATTTTTAACAAACAGTATTAGTAAAAATTCACCACAAATTCTCAAATTTCTCACCATTAGATTGCATGCAGCGATAATACCGTGATTATCTTTTTTTCCAAGACGAATCAAAAACAAACAATAAGGTGATTAAGAAGTGTTATTAAATGCCTTTTTTCTCTTCATGCTTATCAGAATCTGCACTGCCAGGCCATACGCAAAGAGATTATTGCTTTCAGAAAATTTCGTTTCAGTTTCTGTATTGTAGAATTATTAGAGGTGCGTTTTATCAGTTCTTAATAAAAATTACAAAATGGTTTAGACGTTGGACGAGAGAAAGGAAATGTTGAAAATTTATTTCCAGAACAATGACTGTGCTAGGGCTACTGCGAGGATTTTTAATGAACGACATCCTGATAAAAATGTTTATCATTCATTTATCATTCAGTTGGTGCATAAATTTGAGGTAACAGGATCAGTTGTAAACAAAAAACGTAATCGCACTCGTACGGTGACGGGTGAAAATTATCAAGTTGCCGTAATGGCTGAACGGGAACAATGTGGAAGTGAGAATTAGAAAGTTGTCACTGGAAACTGGATATTCAAGAGCAAGTGTCCACAGAATATCGAAGCTGGCTAAGTTCCATCCTTATAAAATGACACTTGTTCATGAACTGAACGAAGATGATGGTGATCGGAGAATGGAATTTTGCCAAATAATTTCGCAAGAAATTATTGCAAATCCTGTGTTTTTGTACAACGTGTGCTTTTCGGATGAATGCACCGTTTTCCTTAACGGAATCGTCAACAAACATAATTGTAGGTTTTGGTCCGATGAAAATCCTCACCTCTTTAGGGAGCAACATTCTCAATACCCACAAAAACTCAACGTCTGGATGGGTATTTTGGGAGATCACTTGATTGGTCCTGTGTTCATTCCTGGCGATGTGTATCTGGATTTGCTCGAAAACATGACTGATCTTCTAATCACCGAAGCTTTGGAGGCAGATGAAAACATTTTAGAAGAAGAGTTACGCTTTCAGCAGGACGGAGCTCCGCCGCACTTTGCAGCTCAGGTGAGACAGTACCTGAATGGTAGGTTTCCTGGACGTTGGATAGGCCGAAGGGGCCCAGTGGAGTGGCCTGCGTGATCGCCGGATCTAACACTGTTAGATTGTTTTATCTGGGGCAACTTGAAATGACAAGTTTATAAAACCAGAGTTGCAGATTTAGACGACCTCAGAGCACTAATTGTGGCAGAATGGCGTAACTCCTGAAATGCTACAGCATGTACGAAATAATTTTGAAGAACGATTGAATCGCTGCATGCAATCTAATGGCAAGCACTTTGAGCATTTGCGGTGAATTTTTACTAATACTGTCTGTTAAAAATATTTTTCTTTCAATAGAAATTAAATTACGATCAATTAAACAATTAAAACATATCTGTTTCTTTTAGTTTTATCGGTACCATAATTCCATAAAAAACATTCTGTAACTTTGTGAATATTCACTTTATAGAACACAAACTGCAGATTCATACAAATTTTGTACTACAAAACTACCCACTTTCCTTATTCAAATTCCTGATGGGGTTGCAACCCTCTCCAGGGGGTTGCTAGTAGAAACAAGCTTTGTATCCCAGATCATGTTCCCCTGCCATCAAAAATCGACCTCTCTGAGTGTTTTCACAAATTCTGATTCGTTGTTGAGTTATTGAGGGTGGGCACTTTTAAATGAGACACCCTGTATATACATATATATATATATATATATATATATAAATATATATATAAAAATATATATATATATATATATATATATATATATATATATATATATATATATATATATATATATATATATATATAGATATATATATATATATATATATATATATATATATATATATATATATATACATATATATATATATATATATATATATATATATATATATATATATATATTTATGTTTATGTTTGATAGTAGGGATTCACGAATATGAATATGAAGTGTCTGGTTCGGGAATACATCCGTTGATTTGTTGAGCCGGTGTTAGGAACTGGCAGACGTTTCGCGCCAAGATATCACTTGCATTTTCAATGATTGTTTACTGATGGAAGTGTGATGTAAGATCTTACATCAGACTTCGATCAGTATATATATATATATATATATATATATATTATATATATAACATATATATATATATATAGTATATATATATATATATATATATATATATATAATATATATATATATATATATATATATATATATTTATGTTTATGTTTGATAGTAGGGATTCACGAATATGTATATGAAGTGTTGGTTCGGGAATACATCCGTTGATTTGTTGAGCCGGTGTTAGGAACTGGCAGACGTTTCGCCAAGATATCACTTGGCATTTTCAATGATTGTTTTCTGATGGAAGTGTGATGTAAGCTCTTACATCAGACTTCGATCCGTATAGATATATATATATATATATATATATATATATATATATATATATATATATACAGGGCGAGTCATTGATATGGAAAAGCTTGATTGCAGCTACACCGTTAATGATATCGAAACGAACCAAACGGTTCTGCAAATGGGAGGTCAGAGTGCAGTTCGTAAAATTAGTTTGCCCTTTACAGGATGTACCATTTTTACGGAGCAAATTTTAAGATACTTTTTTTAAATGGCACTATATATATTTCTATTTGAATTTGTCCTTTATTGAGATTTGTAAATTCGTTAAGTTTTTGCAAATCGCTTCAGCCGTTCAGAAGTTATTTAATTTTTTCTGAAAATTAATGCCTTTGCAGGCATTTTTTAAAAAAAATCGCAGGGCACTTGTTTTTTGAATATCAAGTTGTTATTTGGGCTGTGTCTAAGTAATTGTTCTGGGTATCTTTTGACGGAGAGATAATCTATTTTAATTGTGACATTACCTTACTGTGACACATTGATTTTGGTACACTTTGAAAGGCCATATCTTGATTTTTTCAAATGGCACTCTATTTATTTGATTACTTAGTCGCATTGAACATGTCATTCTTCATCTTTTCTATATTCACGTTTTTTTCCAAAAGTTGATGGTTTAGAAGATAATTCACATTTTCAGAAAAATCAACACATTTTTTCATCTTTCAAACGAGTGACATGAAAAACAATAAATTCTGATAACAGACTTTCACTTGTTCATTGTTATTATCCATGGCCTTCTATTGATTTATGCATTCAATTTCAGAAAATTTTCTTTTATTTGCGCGTTTCTGAGAAAAAGTTTATAGTATCATATATTTTTGAAAAGGTAAAAAAAAGACAAATTTTATAGTCTATAAATATACAGGGTATTCCATTCAAAAAAACATAAGTTTGCTTTATAACTCAAAAATAGTAAACATGTAAAGAAAATTATCTGCACCGATGCATTCTACGGAAAAAAATCTATAAGAATGTTATTTTACATTTTCGATAAGATGAAGGATAACGGCCCCCCAAAATGCAACATTTTCAAAAATGCCCTTTATCTTAAAAACTAAAAGAGTTATTAAAATTATGTTGACGGCATCTTCAGTTTTTCGAAAAAGTAGCACAGTGTCGCGAAAACCGCAACCCTCTATCTTCAAAAATAACGGAGATACCATTCAAAAGTACCCAAAATGGGACACCCTGTACTAAACTTCTATAATTTGATTTCAGTAATTTCTCATCAAACTTTGAAATTGACGCCCGCAGCAGTTACGTTGACGTCTGTTATCAGAATTTATTGTTTTTCATGTCACTCATTTAAAAGATGAAATAATGTGTTGATTTTTTTGAAAATGTGGATTATCTTCTAAACCATCAACTTTAGGAAAAAAACATAAATATAGAAAAGATGGAGAATGACATGTTCAATGCGACTAAGTAATCAAATAAATAGAGTGCCATTTGAAAAAATCAAGATATGGCCTTTCAAAGTGTACCAAAATCAATGTGTCACAGTAAGGTAATGTCACAATTAAAATAGATTATCTCTCCGTCAAAATATACCCAGAACAATTACTTAGATACAGCCCAAATAACAACTTGATATTCAAAAAAACAAGTGCCCTGCGGTTTTTTAATAAAATGCCTGCAAAGGCATTAATTTTCAGAAAAAATTGAATAACTTCTGAACGGCTAAAGCGATTTGCAAAAACTTAACGAATTTACAAATCTCAATAAAGGACAAATTCAAATATGTGTAAAAATTTATAGAATGCCATTCAAAAAAAGGATCTTAAAATTTGCTCCGTAAAAATGGTACACCCTGTAAAGGGCAAAATAATTTTACGAACTGCACTCTGACCTCCCATTTGCAGAACCGTTTGGTTCGTTTCGATATCATTAACGGTGTAGCTGAAATCAAGCTTTCCCATATCAATGACTCACCCTGTATATGTATATTATATATATATATATATATATATATATATATATATATATATATCTATATATATATATACATATATATATATATATATATATATATATATATATATATATATATATCTATATATATATATACATATATATATATATATATATATTATATATATATATTATATATATATATATATATATATATATATATATATATATATATTTTTTTTTTTTTTTTGATAGTATTCGGTAACCTGTAAAGTAGGTACTCCCTATATATTTTAAAGAGTTGAGTTTTTAAACTAATATAATTTATCTTTTATAAGACCTATTTTCTGCTCAAATTAGGTTTCCATCAGGTGATTTATCAAAGTCATTGTCACTCTTTCGAGGTTTTCAAATATTTGAACCTTCTGGATAGTTTTCTAAAGAGTTATCCATCAAATTTCAAAATGTCATTTGTCTTCCTAAACTTCCACCTTCCGATGTTCACCCATTTAAACCCTGAAAGCCCGGTGAACGTTTATCACAACGTCTTAAACACTATCTGTGATATATCGTTTGCGATTTTACTTAATTTTTAAAATATTAGCTTTGTGGAAAAACTATGTCATAATAAATTATTATTTAACGTGTAACATCGTATCTCTTGGTACGTAGAATATAATTAGGGTTTATTTCGTCAATGCGACGGATATGTGTTCAATAGTAGAGAAAATAACAGGCTATTGCCACAGACATATAAATTGTATTTTATATGTCTGTGGCTATTGCACTATATCGAAAGTCAACAGTGGTGTTCGAGAGTGGTTTACAAATCCGTTCATTAAAGATATGGAAATTATTCTGAATAACATATCAGGACGTCATCCTTCTAAGGCTTTTCAGAAGGAGCTAAAAAACACGAGTTACAAAGGATTTTTGCAACCCAAAACTCCCCTCAAATAAGTTAGAGGGGGAACATTTGTACGTGGATTGAATTGATGTTAGGGAAGTGCTTCGTGAAGATATAATACTATATTATTCAACGAGCGGTAATGTAGGTCATAACTCACGCAGATGAAGTTTGCAGCGCGAGCTGCAAGCGAGTGCTGTAATTCCTCAAGTGTGGCAAGTTGAATACTATACTTTACCTACGACTATAACAATAAATACTAAGATACAAATTCACAATAATTAGGTAGTATTAACTTAATTTGAAAACGTCAGAATTATTCAAGTGACATTAGCAGATGAGTGACGGTCGATCTTACTTGGGATCTTAGTAGACTATATAGTGAGTTATAGCAGTGAGTTATTATTACTCACGCTGTTTGGTAATAGATACTATTAATTGCTAAAACGCAGTTGAATATTGAATATATTATTCAATAGGAGTAGATAAACTGGTTTATCTAACCGCTAATATTTTTTTTAGAAATTTCTTGATCTTTCATGGTTTTTGAGTTTTCGTTCACATTTAGGGCTTCTGCAGATTGAGTTAGAGAGTTGAAATTTAATACTTAGATTGAGTTGGTGTTGAAGAATTGCCCATTGGAGGTGTCAACTATTTACCTTATCCGCCGCTATTTTGAGGAACAGATTTCACGTTTTTTCGTTGCTTTCAAGGTTTTACCCCCCTCCACAGCCCCTACAAATTGCCTAAGTAGTATATTGATTTTAAATAAAGATTTTAAATAAAGATTGACTTTCTATTAAATTATATTTTGACAACTGTCCTTCAATTCTTTTTTACATAATATGTTTCTATCAACAATATATACATATTTGAAATAATACCGGCCAGAACATATATATATATATATATATATATATATATATATATATATATATATATATATATATATATATATATATATATATATATATACATATATATATATATATATATATATATATATATATATATATATATATATATATATATATATATATATATATATCAGGGGGCGGCTAGTCAAAGGAGGCTAAGTAGGCTAAGCCTCCTCAATAATATTCCGTGTATCACTGAAATATTATATTGAATAGTCAGAATTCAGCATATTCATATTAATCAAAATCATATTATTTTATACACCTACCTTAATAATATAATTTATTAATTACGATAGAAGGTATTTACATTTACTGCATTTCATTCATTTCAAGATTTGTGGCAACGCTGCGGAGGCATGGAAAGGTATATTCTCAACGTTCATTATGCCTGCCACAGAAAAGCAAACAACGGTGCAAATACTCAGAATGAATACTTCATTGCAATAGAAAAGCAAAACACATGTAAATGGCAACACCGATCGAGACCCAGTCTTATACAATGTGGACCAATCACAACTATAGAATTTCGCGTGACATCGAGTGAATTCGTTGGAAATCGTAGTGTGATCGTATTGTCTAATGGCCGGCGTGTTTACTTATATAGCTCGCGTATTGTTTTAAAATGAGTTTGGTTACTGAAGTTCATTTCAAAAATTTCAATGGTGACTTAGTGGAATATTTGTTATCCCATAACTTTAGTGCACTAAGTTATGAGGATAAAGTTTTGATAAAAACATTGCGACCTACCCCTGAATTAAACAATTTGGTGCAGCGTAACAGAAAACAAAACCGCGGTTTTAATCCACGGAATTATGAGAGACATCCTTGCCTGACCGGATCACAGGTAAAAAATAAATTATTTTGTTGGCAGTGTTTACTTTTTACTAGTGAAAATGTCTCTGTTTGGGGCCGCTTAGGATTTGAGGATTTAATTCTATACCTAGTTGAGAGTGAGGAATTTTTCACCGATAAAATAACTTTAAATACAGCACGCGGATTAATATCTTACTTACAAGATAAGGAATTTATATATTTTTTAAACATATTTAAATTAATTTTTGAACAAACAGAAATAGTTTTTCATATCTTACAGCACAAGTTTTCAGTAATTTACTCACGAAATCGGCTCAAGTTTACAGATGATACGACTCAATTTAGCCCAAAACGAAAGAAATTCAGTTACGCAGATATGGAGCTTCACTATAAGCAAATATTTTATGAAATTTTGGATACTATTAGGGGTCAAATAGAACTAAGGTTCTCTGATTTGAAAGAACTGCATTTCTTCGACTTACTCAATAAAAATTTGTTTACCGGATTTTCGGCTAATTTTCCAGATAACCTTTTGGAAAATTTATGTCAAAAATACACTTTTTTTGATAAGGTGGCCATAAAAAGTGAACTGTGTGTTGTTTATAATGGCAATGAAATTTTGGGGCAAAATGAAAATCATGTGAGGACTATTAAATACCTTTTTGATAATGATTTGAATCAAGATTTACCCCAAGTTTATAAACTCTTATGTCTAATTGTTTCTATCCCGGTGACATCGGCTTCCGTAGAGCGCTCGTTTTCCACTCTTAAGAGAATTAAAACTTATTTACGAAATTCAATGAGCCAGGATCGTTTGAAAAATATTAGTTTGTTGTCTATTGAAAAGGAATTGGTAAAACTTTTGACGAAAGAAAAAAAAATTTATTAGGATATTATAGATCATTTTGCTAACGTTAAAGATCGCAGAATCCCGCTAATCTTCAAAATTATATAATAACTTTTTATTTGCTCTCACCAGCTGTTAACAAATTCGTTAAATAGGTAGGTAGGTACCTATTTTGTGAAAGAAAAAAAAATTGGATGAATAGATGAATTGATTAATTGGCTGAGAAGAGTTTTTGTGAATATTGTAAATAGGAGTTGTAGGTCTCAAGGTAGACACTCGAAAGTGAAAACAAATTTATAGCTTAGGGTGCTTGTTTTACTTTGATTTTCTTTAAATTATAAGGCGGTTGAACTTGAAATCCTAAAAATTTTCGCCTATGGTGTATTTTTAAAACCTCTTGTAGCCTCCTCAAACCAAAACCTCACGAGCCGCCACTGATATATATACTAGCTGACCCGGCAAACGTTGTTCTGCCATATAAATTATTTTTATCAATCTATCTTTCTATTTAGTCATCTATCTGCCGATGTATATCTACCTATCTATCTATCTATCTAGATAGTTATCTGTCTTTCTATCTATCTATCTACATATCTATTTAACCCGGCAAACGTTGTTCTGCCATAAAAATTATTTTTATCTATCTGTCTTTCATCTATCTGCTAATGTATCTCTATCTATCTATCTATCTATCTAGATAGTTATCTATCTATCTATCTATCTATCTATCTATCTATCTATCTATCTATCTATCTATCTATCTATCTATCTATCTATCTATCTATCTATCTATCTATCTATCTATCTATCTATCTATCTATCTATCTATCTATCTATCTATCTATCTATCTATCTATCTATCTATCTATCTATCTATCTATCTATCTATCTATCTATCTATCTATCTATCTATCTATCTATCTATCTATCTATCTATCTATCTATCTATCTATCTATCTATCTATCTATCTATATACATATCTATCTATCTATCTGACCCGGCAAACGTTGTTCTGCCATATAAATTATTTTCATCTATCTAAATAGGGGTTGATCGCAGGGCGGTGAAAATTTAGGGTTGTATATATTTTTGAATGCTGTATCATAAAAAAATAGAACAGAAAATGTTGTCAGAAAAATAAATAAAAAAATTAAGGGGTGGACTTCCCTTAACATTTAGGGGGATGAAAAATAGATTTTGTCGGATTCTCAGACCTAACCGATATGCACACAAAAAATTCATGAGAATCGGTCGAGTCAATTCGAAGGAGTTTAACAAATAAAAAATAAGGGTTGATCGCAGAGGGGTGAAAATTTAGGATTGTATGTATTTTTTTTGTATGCTGTATCATAAAAAAATAATAACAAAAAATTTTGTCTAAAAAATAAAATAAAAATTTAGGGGTGGACTACCCTTGATATTTAGGGGGATGAAAAATAGATGTTGGCCGATTCTAAGACCTACTCAATATGCTCACAAAATTTCATGAGAATCGGTCGAGCCGTTTCGGAGGAGTATGGAAACGAACATTGTGACATGAGAATTTTATATATCAGTTATATATATTTATATATATATAAAATTATATAAATATATATATATATATATATATATATATATATATATATATATATATATATATATATATATATATATATATATATATATACGATTATTTATCACCGTAAGTAGGTTTAGCACAATGCAATAAGTATGAGATAATTCTTCTAGTTTCTTTTGGAAGATTCAACAAAAGTTTTTTTATATTATACGATCCGTTGAGGAAAAATGTTAGAAACTGAAGTCACATGATTATAATATCACTTATTTGATAGTTTATTACATATCTAGCGAAATTTACTCATTGATTGTTAGATGTGGTTTTATTTTAATCACCATATCAATTAAAATATTTAATCATTTATATAGAAAAAAAGAAATGTGTGAACTTATTCTGCACCAATGAAAAAACACTGAATCTGCTTCTCTATTCGAAAATTAAAACGTTATAGAAGAATACTGTCTAGTATGATTTATTAATGCGGCAAAACCGAAAGTAGGTTACATTTTTGGTTATATTCCAGCCTTAGCAAATTTCAAAAAGACATTTGGCAAAGGCCCAGTTCTGCCTTGAATACACCCTTCAACGTGACGCCGAGAGACCGCCAATTGCTTCAGAGAGTTGCATGCAGAAAATACCTCTTTTACCGCTTGTTTAGTAGATTTCTGCAAACACGATGGGTTGGAATGTATATGGTAAATTATTAGCGAAGAACCACTTACATATTTACAATAACATACAGATATATATATATATATATATATATATATATATATATATATATATATATATATATATATATATATATATATATATATATATATATATATATATATATATATATATATAGGAGAAAGTGGGGGACGGGGGACTACCGCGCACCTAAGGGAAATTCCTAATAGTTCCACAACTACTACAATGCAAAATATAAAATTGGTCCAAATACCTCAAATATTTAGTTATAATAAAATTCTTGTGCTCTTATTTAAGATGCCGACTTTTGATTTCCTGAAATCTTAAAAATTATCAGCTAATGCATTGGCGCGGTTTTGTCCGCCCCTTGGGGTAAAATCGCACATAGTTTGGGGAAACTTCGCGTATAAAAGAAATATTAAAACTAAAACGAAATACTCAATTTAAACAGAAAATAACTATGATTAGTTAACTTTCATTGTATTCAATGAAACATCTTAAAATATTTCACAAGTAAGAACATTTGGTACTTCTAAATTCTCTTTTTATTTCTGGATTTAGATTGTTTGTGAGAAAAAGTGCGGTAATCCCATCTTCCGCAAAATACGCATCGAAATCATATCTCTTCATAACGACCAAACTTTTTAAATTTTTGAAATTGTGTTTAATTTTATTTTTTACTGCAAAATTATATGCGATTTTTATTGGACCATAGAGGTCAACCCAAAAAAAATGTGCCAATTTTATCAAATGATTTACTAAATCTTGTTCTTGTTGCCTCGAAGTGTCGATTCTGGAATGTTGAAGGTATAATAATATATTACCATTTAATCTAATGAGAGATTATACCGCGCACAGCCGCGCTGTATAGCCCCACAAGTAATCAACTAGAAATAATAGCTCATTTAGAAAAAGCAAACGGTAATTTTCTTCTAAAATACGCTCAAATGTAAATAAAGCTACTGTAGAGACCTCGGTAGACCAGCGGTAAGGTATACCGCTTGTAAGCCGATGATGTGGGTTCGAGTCCTACCTTGCTCTTGGGTGTTGTGTATGTCCGGAATTTAGTGTTTCTATTTATAAAGATAAATTGTTGGGTAATGTACTTCGTTTACAAGCCCATTGGCCGTTCGGAACCGGCGTTAAACTGTAGGCCCCTCAAGATAAAAAAAAAAGCTACTGTAGATCTAGCACAAATAAAACAATAACTGAAAAACAAAAAGGTTTACTTCCATTACTCAGTTCATTTGGAAAAAGTTATAGCAAAAGTACGCTAAACAAACAAAAGCCGACTGCCAACACATGGTTGGAATCAGCATTAATGCAATATGCAGCGTCGTTAAGGTGTCGAACACTAGAGGGCCACACTATCAAAATTTCGAATAGAAGCATTACAGAACCCTAGCACAGATGCGCGATATTGCCCTGTGCGCGGTATTCCCCCACTTTCCCCAATATATATATATATATATATATATATATATATATATATATATATATATATATATATATATATATATATACATATACAGTGAAACTTCCCTAACTCGAAATATTCTATAAATCGAATATTCTCTACAAGTAAATACCTTTTCGCAACCTCACTATGTATTTTTTTCTCCATAAGTCGAATTTCTATCTCGAATATTTCGGATATACTACTAGATTTGTGTTCATATTTCGGGGAATTACCGATTTTCAGTGACGAGAAGCGACAGATAAAAACTTATTTTCAGTTTCTTAGCATACGTTTCACACGGTTTATAATTTTTAACAGTTGTATTGAGTGAAGGAGGTGAAATCCCTTGTTTTTAATGTGTCATTTGTAATAGCTTCATCGGTAGAATTACTACAATAAAGAACAATTCTGACAATGAAAAACAATGACGAAACAAAATATAGTTTATATAGATCTTACAGAACTAGTACAGACGAGTATTCTAACACACACATCCTATATCTGTAAGCAACTACATTATCAATAAATTGTGTTTTGTTTTGTCAGTTTTTTTCATTGTTATTTAATATTATAAACAAAATATTCTAATTTTAGTAATCTCGCTTGTCTCAAGGTTTTATAGAGCTAAAAGAACGGATTTTATAAAGGATTTTTGCACTGTCAAACTTCCACAAATTGTTCATGTTAGGGAAGTTCCATTTGGAATTATAATTTTTTTTCTCCGTTGTCATTTTTTCTAACAGATTTCTTGTTTTTTCGAGATTTTTGCATGAGATTTTTTGAGATTTGCTCACCTTGAGTTGATATTGAGGTACGACTCACTGATGTAGGTTTCAACTATTTTTCTCAAACGCGCTGAGAGTTTATTCTGTTCGAATCGCATCTTGACCTGCTTCTATCAATATGCGATTCACATCGCGAATTTTTTTTCACAAGAGAAAAAATAAATTCTTCTTAGTTCGGTTTGTTATTAAAGCGTATTTTTTAGTTTTTTCAAACTATAATTTATTCCTTTCGAATTGCATCTTGATACGATGCACTTCTAAAGAATATGACCCCCAAGTGACAGAACTTTGCTGTTCACACGTTTTTGTCTGTTATGGTCTATATTGGAATGATCGTTTATTACAGGTATGCACCAGATGGCGGGACATTCTCTACAGGAGTCCTAGAAACTGGACTGGTCTATTTCCAGTATTGCAATGCCGCGAACTACGTTCCTCACAAATGAACGAAAGAGCGCGGTTATACTCTTCTCTACTGAGGAGAGGGTTTCATTGCATTTGTCTAATGGGAGCGTCTGATGAAGATGCAATAGACCTGGTGAATTCGTTTCCACTTGCTTCGAAGCATATACATAATCTAAGCCTGAGATGTTCAAGTATCACCGACAGGGGATTGGAAACTCTACTAGACCATTTACAGGTAAGTTGAATAAGAAGCTCACTTATACTGTTAGTAAAACTAAAAATTCTAAACTAATTACAAACATGAAAACACATTGTACGAGCACGTTTTCGATTATCCATCAAAACGAAGTATTGAGAAAATTCTTATAAGCAATCTCAATTTCTTACTGTTAATACCGACAGCTTCCAAATTATATGGAATCTGAGAAGATTTCGAATCATTCCATATTTTCATCAGTACTAGCAAAATTTTCATTTCGTGATCTAAATGAAAGCTGTTGTAGCCGATTTTGGAAAGGGAACTAAAACCTACGAGGATCAGTTGATAAGTCCAGGGTCTGATAGTCACAAAACACTACGATTTTTATTTACTTTGTCTTTCAAACGCAGCAATAGTTATGCAGTACTTTTCATTGATATTTTCGCCCTTACAAGTTAATAATAAATGACAATAGTTATTTATGTACCAAATGCGTTATATAGATCCTTACGCCCGGAGGGAAACATTCGGCTCGAGGGCCTCTGGCCCGAAGGATGAATGTTGCCCGATGGGCGTAAGGATGTAGTAACGTACGCGGTGCATACAAGATTTTATTTTTCACGAAAAAATTATTATATCATGATGAAAAAGCGATTTCTAAATCGTTTCATTGCTCCTATCCATTTTCCTTCTCATAGTAGGCATGTCATTTGTTGATATTTTGACGTTTGTGAATATTTTTTTCATTATATTCAGTGAATGTCATTGGTGTTTTCTTTGTGTAGTCTTACAGAAATAATGAAAATGGAAAAGATTTTACCCAAGAATATCATAGAAAATGCAGCCAAAGCTGCGAATAATTAATTGCCGGAGAAATCCAGAGTAGTATACGACAAGGATTATGAAGTATTTAATCAATGAAATTTGCTTCATTTCTCCTAGTACAATAAGCGGGCGTTTTGATCCATTATGCCCGCAAATGCGGGCATAATGGCCTAGGAAAATGATGAATTTTATATATATATATATATATATATATATATATATATATATATATATATATATATAATATATATATATATATATATATATATATATATATATATATATATATATATATATATATATATATATATATATATATATATATATATTTATATATATATATGTTCGTATGTATTTTAGCGTTGTTTACACGATAACTGGTGCAATTTTAAAGCAATATGGTTGAGAGTTTGTAATTAAGTAGTTTCGTACGATATCTTAGATGAGACTCTTTTTGGTTCGAATTGGCTGGGGGGTTGACCCCCTGGGGGGCAAAATAAATCTTGTTTACACGATAACTGGCGCAATTTTGAAGCAATAGGGTTGAAAGTGTGTAAATAGGTAGTTCCGCATAATATCTTGAATGGGAAAGTTTTTGGTTCGAATTTGTTGGGAGTTGACCCCCCTGGGGGGAAAATAAATCTTATTGGCACGATAACGGGCGCAATTTTGAAGCGAAAGGGTTGAAAGTTTGTGAATAGGTAGCTTCGTATATGGGATTGTTTTTGGTTCCAATTGGTTAGAGGGCTGACCCCCTTGGGGGCAAAATAAATCTTGTTTACACGATAACTGGCGCAATATAGAAGCAATATGGTTGAAAGTTTGTAATTAAGTAGTTTCCTATGATATATAGGATGATACTGTTTTTGGTTCGAATTGGTTGGGTGGTTGACCCCCCGAGGGGGAAAATAAATCTCATTTACACGATCAACGTCGCAATTTTGTAGCAATAGGGTTGAAAGTTTGTATCTAGGTAGTTTTGTATGATATCTTGAACGGGATTGGTTTTGGTTCGAATTGGTTGGGGGGTTGAACCCCCTGGGGAAAGAAATAAATCTTGTTTACATGATGAAGGGCGTAATTTTGGAGCAATAGTATTGAAAGTTTATGAGTAGGTAGATTCGTATGATATATTGAATGGAATAGGTTTTAATGCGAATTGGGGGGTTGACCCCAAGGGAAATAAATCTTGTTTACACGATAGAAGGCGCAATTTTGGTACCATAGGGTTGAAACTTTGTAGGTAGTTAGTTTCCTGCGATATCTTGGATGCTATTCATTTCTATATAAATTGGTTGGAGGGTTGACCCCCCGGAGGAGGCAATCAATCTTGTTCGCACGATAAAGGGCGCAATTCTATAGAAATAGAGTACCTTGGATGTGATTGGTTTTGGTACGAATTGGTTGGGGGTTGGTTCCCCGGGGTGGAAATAAATATTGTTCATACATTGGAGGGCGCATTTTTGTTGAATTAGTAAATATATTTTTTAAACTGGATACGTTATGAAAACTTGCTCTTCTAATGCAGCTCGCTGCGATAGAGTTTTTTTTTCGTTTCTATGAAGCGTACACGCCATATATGAAAGCATTCATCCATCGCTCACTTGTGAAGTTAGTGGTAATTTCATATTACATTTCCAATATTAAAGATATGAGTTATATAGTCCTATGAAAGTATTGAACAAGCTCGTTTCCATTTTTTGAATAATTAATTTTATTTTACTTTATTCAATTTTTTTATGTGTCGATTGAATAATTAGTTTTTCTTCTCTTTATTTTCCTTATCTTTATATTTCATTAACATTCAATATGGTCTTTGTTTTAGTTTAGGAATTTTTTCCATCATGTTTTACAATTATTCCAATACACAGTCCTCTTTGTTTTTTGTACTTCCTTTGTTCCTATAATTCAATTTTTACGTCTCTGAAAATTATGTTCCTACCTAAACTTCTTCCGAATTTCTTCTCACGTTCCCATTCACAAATTTTTCAGGTATATTCTCTTATTTTCACTAGTGTAGCTACGTTAGTTCTTGTTTGATTATTAGCAGCTTTTCACTTTGCAATCCCTGCTTATCAAAATGGATGCGATTAAGCAAAGTTCGACCTAGGACCAAGATAGTTTCATGACTTTATATTGATGCTTGGCACCAAAAATTCAATTTCATGAATCTATATATATATATATATATATATATATATTATATATATATATATATATATATATATATATATGATATGTATATTGTATATGTATATATATATATATATATGTATATATATATATATATATATATATATATATATATATATATATATATATATATATATATATATATATATATGTATAAATTTAATGTTCTACAAGGCGCAAAAGTGCACAAAAACTGTGTTTTGGATCTTAAATTTCAAAAACCCCGGCAGGGCATAAAATTTGAGTCTAGCCACACTTGCAATTTTCGCCTTAGGCCGGCCCTGGGCCTAGGGCATAATGTGTTTATAGCAACCGTATCCAAGGTGAAATAAACATATAATATACAAGTGAAAAATAAAGTTATTTTTGACTTCTTTGTTTCACGCATCCTTTACAATGTTTTAGTTCTTTACTTTCAGAGGTGTCCCAAGTATCCATCTCAAGCAGATCCTGAAAAAATATTTAAATTATTCCATTATGCGCTATTTCAGACAAGTGTAATCTGAAGTCTTCAATTTTTCTATAATCTAAGGATTAATCACATGTATTACCAAACCTTTCAGTTTCGTTAAAACATTAATAACATCTTAATCAGAAGTCTACTTCAGAAATAGTAAACTGAAAATTATGTTAGTTGAGGATAGTAGGTAGCGTAGGTACTATGAGAAGGCAACACAAAATTTTACGTATTGGCGCCATCTGTATTCTGTATGCCATTTCCAGGAGTTATCAACGCATCCTTGTATAATCGTATTTCATAAACTCTTGAGCATATATTTCAGAAACCTTGTGCAGAATAGATGAAATTACAAATATGTAATTATGAGCTTTGATTTCTATGAGGAATTGCAAGACAGTTAACGAGAAGAGTGATGGAGTTTGCTGTTAACTGTAGTGTGTTGATAATAGTTTTTTGCTTCATATGTAATTGAACTTATTATTTAGTTAATTTCAAGACTTTATGCTACTATCATCTCAATCACATGTATTTATATTCCCAAACATAATAGACTATTGATGCGGGACTGGTTTCTAAATCCGTTTTAGACCTCCTGGACTAGGATTTTAATGATTTTTTTGATGTCTGAAATCCAGCCTTATCCCCATTTGCGTAACATACGTATGCCAAAAATAATTGATACGATAAATCTGAATTGCTCACTTAGACAACGCGATTAACTCTTATAAGCAATAATGTATGGTTTCTCGTTCACCTTTCTTATTATCCCCGACATAGAATAGCCCTATAAACGATCCAGTTGCAATAATACGCCAGATTTAATTCAAGCTGAAATTGATTCATAGAAAAGCGTGCGTCACGACAAAACGTATTGTGGGGACACATTCATTAGCAAAGGTAGTTGAAAAATATTTTTTTCTTCTCCGTTTCCAAATTTCAAATTTATATATCGATAAAAAGGTTCAGTTCTTTTACAGGTCGTGCGTGAAGTGAAAATGCCGCTCTGTCATGAAAGCGTATACACTTTTTGGCATAGACAAACATTTTCATAGATTGCTTTTGTTTTAATTAAATAATTTTTTATGAAGCCACATTCAATGACTTATAATGGCTGTAGCAAACTTTAGCAAATGCATCTTTTGTTACTACAAACATTGCTAGAAATTCATGAGAATACGTACTTACCAAAAATTTATGAAATTGCTCCAGTTCATGAGATCGTAGAAAAAAGTATATATGCAACACTTACGTGAAGATCATTTTACACTTGCGTGGTTGCACCACTCGCTTCGAAAACTAGTTAACTGGATACACAATATTTTATTTTGGACTATTTGAAATATCATATAATATAATACTTTTAAATGATATATCTGATTCATACAACTTGGTGGGTTAAGTTTCATCAGGCGTTTGATGTTTGATTTTTTTGAATATCAAAACACGACTTTGCAGCCGTTTTTATATTAGTACAGTAAAAAGGTATATTTTACTAAAAAAAAAAAATACTTAATGGCTGAAATTTTGGGGGGTGTTCGGGGGACATGTCCTGAGTCTTTAAACTGAGTTTTCGTATTCGAGGGGGTGGGGGAAGATACAACCCCCGGTCTATATGGGGGGTGGAGTTCGTTTTTAATTATATATCTCCGTTGCTTTTGCCCCGTACAGTCAAGTCCAAGAGATCATATTTGTAGGAAATTGAAATCATCTATCCAATTGATAATAAGGTCTTAGGTCAATTAAGTCAATTACAAATTGCCGGATCAAAGGTCAAAATGAAGGGTAGTTTTTCATTTTTTCGCGAGAATACCGTTGAAACCGGTAAGTCTTTTCGCATATTGCTTCGATACCATTTCAATAGTACTTGAAGTAACCTACAAAATGAGCTCTCGAACACCCTTCTACGATGAAGAGTTTCCATCACTCCAACGATCAATTTTGACCGCGCTCGCCAATGTTGACCGCGCGAGCCGCGTGTCGTACTCTCATTGCTCGTACATTGCACTCTCTACGTGCAGTTAATAATTATCGTTGAATTTTTTCCTAATTAGAATTAATAATATGGTTGAAGGTGGACTTGTTCTTTTTTTTTTCAAGGGAAAACGGGAAATCTATCATGCGAATCAACGACTACGTCTACCCTTTACCGAATAGTGTGAGACTCCTACTCACTAAAACCCTATAAAAACCTCAACTTTTTAATGTTGCAGTGCTCTGTCATGTATGTGTGTGTGTATTGCCGTGTACTGTTCTTGATGAAGTTTTCCTGCTGGCGACTTTCATGTGAATTTTGCATGTGTCACCACGAACGTCTTCTTCAGGAATGGATGGCGAGTTTCTGTCGTCGTTGAGAAAATCGTCATCTTCTTGCAGTGTATAATATTGGGCGATGTTGTTGCAAGCGGTTCCGCTACAAGTCCCACAAATCGGAGAACATTTGAGCCATGCTTTTCGACATCCACAGGCCTCTGCAAAACTAGTTTTGCACGTGCAATAAAATTACTTTCAGCAAACTTGGCGGCGCCGGATCTTTTTCGCAGGCGACGGGCATATAAATTCTCTTCGTTTTCTTCCAACCCCAGTATTGAACTAAACTTCCCTGAAGTATTTTAATTAATCTAATGCGAGTATTAAAGAAACGCACGTAAAAACAAGTTCACCTTCACCCATATTATTAATTCTAATTAGGAAAAAATTCAACGATAATTATTAACTGCACGTAGAGAGTGCAATGTACGAGCAATGAGAAGTATTGGCGCGCGCGGTCAACTTGATCGTTGGAAAACTCTTCATCGTAGAAGGGTGTTCGAGAGCTCATTTTGTAGGTAACTTCAAGTACTTTGAAATGGATATCCAAGCAATATGCGAAAAAGACTTACCGGTTTCACGGTATTCGCGGAAAAAAATGAAAACTACCCTTCACTTTTGACCTTTGACGGGCAATTGTAATTGACCTAATTGACCTATAACCTCGATTTTATTATCAACTTGATCGTTGGAGTGATGGAAAACTCTTCATCGTAGAAGGGTGTTCGAGAGCTCATTTTGTAGGTAACTTCAAGTACTTTGAAATGGTATCCAAGCAATATGCGAAAAGACTTACCGGTTTCACGGTATTCGCGAAAAATGAAAAACTACCCTTCACTTTTGACCTTTGACGGGCAATTGTAATTGACCTAATTGACCTATAACCTCGATTTTATTATCATTAGATAGATAATTCAATTTTCTACAAATATGATCTCTTGTACTTGACTGTACGGGCAACAGCAACGGAGATATATAATTAAAACGAACTCACCTCGATATAGACCGGGGGTTGTATCTTCCCCCACCCCCTCGAATACGAAAACTCAGTTTTAGACTCAGGACATGCCCCCGAACACCCCCTCAAAATTTCAGCCAATAAGTATTTTTTTTTAGTAAATGCCATTTTTGTGTCTCTATTTACTGTACTATATGGATATTCTTTTTTCGTTGTGAGCACAGTAAATACAGATTGCGTTAGATGACTGAATTTTTTTGAGTGGTTTGTTTTTATGCTGCAAAAGTGCACTCTTGTTTTTTCGTGAATTTTGAGGTTATGTGCAACTCCAGAGCCTCTTCTGATTGAGTTAGAGGGTTGAAATTTGGTTCGTGGTCCGAGTTTATTTAAGGGAAGTGCACAGTGTGTGTTTTAATTGATGTCTTTATCGCCGTTATTTTTATGTTCAATTTACAAGATTTTTAAGGGATTTCGAGCAATTGCGCATTTCTACAGCCACTCCAAATTCAGTAAGAAGTCGGTTGATGTAAGGGAGGTGCTAGTTGGGGATTTCAAATGTTTTCTCTCACAGCCGTAATTTGTATGTAGACATTTCATGAGTTTTTAAAGCTATTTAAGCTTTGTGCATCTCTTCAGTCCCTCTAAATTGAGGGGTTAAGAATTTTTATGTGAAAAACAAAACAAAACTGAGCGGAAAATCCTACCTTCGTTAAGGAGCTCTGCTTCTCGTTGCAACTATATGACTGGGTGGATTTTCATAACACCAAACCGTAGAAAAACACCATTTCATATTCAGTGCAAGAAAATCTAGACTTACCGGATTAAAGAGGAACAAAATTGAAGTGTAATAAATGGTTTTTCTCTAGGCCCTCTACGAATTGGAGCTTGCAGGGTGTAACGAAGTGACCGAGGCTGGCTTATGGGCTTGTCTGAATCCCAGAATCGTATCACTCACGTTGAGCGATTGCATTAATGTTGCCGATGAAGCAGTTGCTGCGGTAGCCCAACTTCTACCAGGATTATACGAATTTTCGTTGCAAGCGTATCACGTGACTGATGCAGCCCTAGGTTATTTTTCTCCGAAACAAGGATCCTCCCTGAATGTACTGAGGTTGCATTCATGTTGGGAGATCACCAACCATGGTATTGTAAATATAGGTAAGAAATTTATGACACTACATGCTCCCACATACATGTTTATATATCTTATATATAAAATTCTCGTGTCACAGTTTTCGTTCCCATACTCCTCCGAAACGGCTTGACCGATTCTCATGAAATTTTGTGAGCATATTGAGTAGGTCTGAGAATTGGCCAACATCTATTTTTCATCCCCCTAAATGTTAAGGGTAGTCTTTATTTTTCAGACAAAATTTTTTGTTTTTATTTTTTTTATGGTACAGCATACAAAAATACATACAATCCTAAATTTTCACCCTTCTACGATCAACCCTTATTTTTTATTTGTTAAACTCCTTCGAAATGACTCGAACGATTCTCATGAAATTTATTGTGCCTATCGGTTAGGTCTGAGAATCCGACAAAATCTATTTTTCATCCCCCTCAATGTTGAGGGGAGTCCACCCCTTAATTTTTTTCTTTATTTTTTCTGACAAACATTTTCTGTTCTATTTTTTTATGATACAGCATTCAAAAATATATACAACCCTAAATTTTCACCCCTCTACGATCAACCCCTATTTAGATAGATAAAAATAATTTATATGGCAGAACAACGTTTGCCGGGTCAGATAGATAGATAGATAGATATGTAGATAGATAGATAGATAGATAGATAGATAGATAGATAGATAGATAGAAAGATAGATAACTATCTAGATAGATAGATAGAGATACATTAGCAGATAGATGAATATATAGAAAGACAGATAGATAAAAATAATTTTTATGGCAGAACAACGTTTGCCGGGTTAGATAGATATGTAGATAGATAGATAGAAAGACAGATAACTATCTAGATAGATAGATAGATAGTTAGATAGGTAGATATACATCGGCAGATAGATAAATAGATAGAAAGATAGATAGATAAAAATAATTTATATGGCAGAACAACGTTTGCCGGGTCAGCTAGTATATATATATATATATATATATATATATATATATATATATATATATATATATATATATATATATATATATATTATATATATATATACATATATATATATATATATATATATATAAATATATATATATATATATATATATATATATATATATAGTGCCGGATTAGCTACGTAGCAAGAGTAGCAAATGCTACGGGCCCCCACGAATAGGGGGGCCCCGCGCTCCAATGCTTGTCTGACAGTAAAAAAAAAATGAGTTTAGATAAGCGTAAAATATCTTGCACGCCTTAAACGCGAAGCTTTTAGGCTATGCTTCACTCACACCTGAAAATCTAAAACTCGATTTGGTTACGTTAAATCGTAGTTATAGGTTGTATAATACCTACCACGAGAAACGTTGGTTACAAAATCTACAGCAATAATTTGAAGTTGTACCACATTTCTAAA
Source organism: Cynegetis impunctata (assembly GCA_030704885.1). NCBI lineage: Eukaryota > Metazoa > Arthropoda > Insecta > Coleoptera > Coccinellidae > Cynegetis > Cynegetis impunctata. Next base: position 74,034 of record JARQZK010000918.1, on the reverse strand, counting down.
CATTGAGCGCTGGCCGCACAAGTTAGTTGTTTGTACTACTTGCACTGCACTACACGCTAGTTTTTAGCACTGCAAAACTAACAGAGGAATTCCCTGATATTGTCATCTATCGAGCTAGTCGTAAAACCCGAACAAATAAAATAGGATTCTATTGACTAGCAAACTATTAGAATTTGATGTACATTCATATTGGGCACAACGTAAAAAACTGTAAGAAGCTCTTTAGATGTTAGTCTAGCATTGTATTTTAGTTGCATCAGTTTACATTCCACCATATTATTGTAACACCAACACTTGTGATCTCCTGGCGATTGAAAAAGAGTGGCCGAAATTTCTTGTCTGTTCTCATGGCTCAACCCCAATCAGCTAACTATCCGTAGGAAAATTGGCTCAAATAGCTATTTCACAAGTACCGTGGATGTCATTTACTTATATGAATATAAATATGAATTTAATTGTGCGTATGTAGCTTTGATTATACCTGACGAATATTTAAAATAATTACGAACTATTTTATTACCAAAGTTAAAAAAGCCAACCAGTTTGATTTGTAAAAGTAATAAAAAAATAAAGGAACTTTATTTCGAAAACTGGTATCATTACACGCACACAGATATAATATACGTGTTCCTACATAGCCGCTCCGGGTTTTCACGCACACACATTTTCGGTTTTATTCTCTAATCTGAGTTTAATACCATAAACTTGAGAACCTAAAGGGTTGCTAAAGGGAACCAAGGGCCTCTTGGCCGAATTTGCTACAAGCCCCGCGCTGGCTTAATCCGGCACTGGAAATATATATATATATATATATATATATATATATATATATATATATTATATATATATACATACATATTATATATATATATATATATATATATATATATATATATATATATATATATATATATATATATATATATATATATATATATAGGTATATATATATCAGGCGCGGATCCAGGCCCGACTTTTGGGGGAGGGGGACTTTTAAATATTCAAAAGCCAAAAGGTACTGGTATTTTGGGCAATGGTAAATCGAGTGGCTCCCAATCAATAACATTAGGTGGGGCCAGTACCAGGGGCAAGGCGTTCCCCCAGTTCCCCCCTGGATCCTCGCCTGATTATAGTGCAAGTATAGAAATGGCAAGACATAGTAAATAAAAAAATAAAATATATATATATATATATATATATATATATATATATATATATATATATATATATATATATATATATATATAAATATATATATATATATATATATATATATATATATATATATATATATATATATATATATATGAAAAACTCGGTTCTTGGAATGAACCGCGTAAAAGATTTGAAAAATCTCGACGTTTCGGCTCCTTTTGCGAAGCCGTCTTCAGGAGAATTAGAACGGGAAGAATTCAGATGTGTTTCCGATTCCTCCTAATTCGATTCGTGGAGTAGGCAGATTGAGGCCACGTATCTGAATAATTCACGTTCTAATTCTCCTGAAGATGGCTTCGCAAGTGGAGCCGAAACGTCGAGATTTTTCAAATCTTTTACGCGATTCATTCCGAGAACCGCGAGAGAGAAGCTTTTCAAATACTTCAGACCGCGAAAATCTTTCTGAACATTTTATATATAATTAATTAATTTGTTTGGAAAAAATTTTTTTTCACTTTCGAGTGTATACCTTGAGACCTACAACTCCTATTTACAATATTCACAAAAACTCTTCTCAGCCAATTAATCAATTCATCTATTCATCATATTTTTTTTTCTATCACAAAAATAAGTACCTACCTACCTACTTAACGAATTTGTTACTTATTCGAGGAATTAATCAATTGTTTGCCCAGCAAGAACCAACGGGGAGGTGAGAGTTTTTTTCTTGCCAAAAATAAATAGGACCCTCCTAAAAATAGATTAAAAATAAAATTCTTGTGTTATAAAAGAGAAACAAAATAAAAATAAAATAAATAATAAAATATACATTAGACCTAAAAAAAAAATTTAAATAAATTCTTTGGCATAGACATCTATTTTTTAATAAATTCCCTGTATAGATGCAATGCCAAGGCAGAAGCCTTAAATAAAAAATAATGTTTACATAAAAATCAAACAAAAAATAAATTCCTTTTTAAGATTTTTACAAGGAACAACGAATTATTTGGTATAATTACTAAGTAATAAAGTATCTAGTACCACAAACAAAACCTGTGAAAAATAAAATGTGCAAAAATATATGTGGGACAGCAAATAAAAAAGTAATTATATTTTTTGAAGATTAGCGGGATTCTGCGATCTTTAACGTTAGCAAAATGATCTATAATATCCTCATAAAATTTTTTTTGTCTTTCGCCAAAAGTTTTAACCAAATTCCTTTCAATAGACAAAAACTAATATTTTTCAAACGATCCTGGCTCATTGAATTTCGTAAATAAGTTTTAATTCTCTTTAAGAGTGGAAAACGAGCGCTCTACGGAAGCCGATGTCACCGGGATAGAAACAATTAGACAAAAGAGTTTATAAACTTGGGGTAAATCTTGAATTCAAATCAATTATCAAAAAGGTATTTAATAGTCATGCACATGATTTTCATTTTGCCCCAAAATTTTCATTGTCACTAATAAACAACACACAGTTCACTTTTAGGGCCACCTTATCAAAAAAGTGTATTTTTGACATAAATTTTCCAAAAAAGGTTATTGGAAAATTAAGCACGAAAATCCGGTAAACAAATTTTATTGAGTAATTCGAAGAAATGCAGTTCTTTCAAATCAGAGAACCTTATTTCTATTGACCCCTAATAGTATCTCAAAATTTCAATAAAATATTTGCTTATAGTGAAGCTCCATATCTGCGAAACTGAATTTCTTTCGTTTTGGGCTAAATTGAGTCGTATCATCAGTCGTTTGAAATACAGAAAAATAGTTTTTTGAAATAAAATTCTGCACGAATTCTGAAATTTTCTCCAAAAGAAACTTGAGCCGATTTCGTGAGTAAATCACATCTGAAAACTTGTGCTGTAAGATTTGAAAAACTATTTCTGTTTTGTTCAAAAATTAATCAAAAAGATGTTTAAAAAATAATATAAATTCCTTATCTAGTAAGTAAGATATTAATCCGCGTGCGGTATTTAAAGTTACTTTATCGGTGAAAAATTCTCACTTTCAACTATAAATTAAAGAGCCCTCTAAATTTTATCCTTATTATTGTGTATAGTAAAGATAGCTCTTGAAGTAAAATTCCACCTAGTTGGTGAGTAACTTGGAATTCTGTTACCTACTATTGCATCTAGAAATTTTGTGCGCGGTTGTTGATTTTTGAAAAAAAATGTTGTTGAAAATGCAGATAAATTTGGAAAAAAAAAATTCTAACTTGCCTAATAGAACTACAAGCGTTACTTAAGAACCAAATTCCAGGTTATGTGCATACCAATGTGTAAAAAAATAGCTTGAGGAGCAACAGATTTAATTTTTGTTTGTAGAAGACCGTTTAAAATGGCCAGCCATAACCGCTGCCGCCGTCATAGGTTTGTGCTATAAGTTTAGATTGAAAATTAAACTTCGAAAATTTCTCATTCAAAAAATTCGAATAAATCGGCGCCAGACCTTATAGAACTGACATCATGAAAACCTAAAAATTCTCTCAAATAAATGTTCCTCTTTTTACGAACCTGCATATTATCGACAACTGCGATTTACAGCTAATGTCAGTTGTCTCATCTACTTGCCAGGAAAAAAATTAACATTTTTTAAGTTCATTTTCGATAAAAGTTTCAAAACATAGGTGAGAAAGCGAGAGTTTATAATTTCGTTTGAGAGTTGTTATTTTGGAGGTTCCGGAGAAAACTGGTAGCGTTGTTTAATTTAATAATTATTCAATAGCTTTTCAGTCATATTTGCAAAATAGATCAAGAGAGTTCCTTAAAATTTCCCTAATTGCTTTTCGGTCCTGTTTCATCTTGTCCCCTAATCGCTATATTCTTGGCGACATAAAAATAATAATAATGTCGACCAGTTTCTCCAATATTTCTCTGTTTTCCTTAACTTTTTCGTTGTATTTTTTCTAACTCTTGAACACGTGCTGTGTCAATAACATTAATAATGTTTTTTTTTCCAAGCATTTTAAATTTGATCCGCGACACGACATGTTCCTGGATTTTTTCGTGCCTTTCCAAAGAACGTGATAAATTTTTTAAATCGTCAATCCTAAGTGGCCCAAACAGAGACATTTTCACTAGTAAAAAGTAAACACTGCCAACAACATAATTTATTTTTTACCTGTGATCCGGTCAGGCCAAGGATGCCTCTCATAATTCTTTGTATTGAAACCGCGGTTTTGTTTTCTGTTACGCTGCACCCACAATTCTTCAATTCAGGGGTAGGTCTCACTGTTTTTTATCAGAAACTTTATCCTCATAACTTAGAAGGCACTAAAGTTATGGATATAACAAATATTCCACTAAGTCACCATTGAAATTTTTGAAATTAATTTCAGTAATCAAACTCATTTTAACACAATACGCGAGCTGTTTCTGGCGTCATTAGCGAATTACGACACATTACGATTTCCAACGAAATTAACTCGATGTCACGCGAAATTCTATAGTTGTGATTGTCGACATTATATGGGACTGGGGTTTCCTATCCCTGTTGCCATTTACATGTGTTTTGCTTTACTATTGCAATAAAAGTATTCATCCGAGTATTTGTTGCTTTTCTGTGGCAGCCATAATGAACGTTGAGAATATACCTTTCTAAGCTTTCCGCAAGCGTTGCCCACAAATCTTGAAATGAATAAAATGCAGTAAATGAAAATACATTCTAATCTTAATTAATAAATTATATTATAATAATGTAGGTTGAAAGGAAGGTAGGTACATAAAATAATATGATTTTGATTAATATGAATATGCTGAATGCTGACTATTCAATATAATATATATATTAGTGATACACGGAATATTTCTGAGGAGGCTAGCCTCCTTTGTCTAGCCGCCCTGATATATATATAATATATATATATATATATATATATATATATATATATATATATATATATATATATATATATATAGGTATATACATTTATGGATATTATATATAATATCGAATTTTGAAAGTATACCGTTATAGTTCTTGAATTTTTTTATATGCTTATGGTGATTTCATTAGTTATTAAATAATTTTGCCTCATACATGCATAGTGAATATTTTTGAGAAAAGTTATATTAATTTTATCATTGTTTTTGCAAGTTCACTCGCTGCCGAATTTGACTATACTGAGCCTATCTGGATGCAGTAAAATAACGGATGATGGCGTGGAACTTATAGCTGAGAATTTACAAAAACTTCGCTCCTTGGATCTCTCTTGGTGTCCCCGAATAACTGACGCCGCATTGGAATATATAGCCTGTGATCTCAATCAACTCGAAGAGCTTACTCTAGATAGGTAATTGAGTATAATAAACATATATCAAAAAAATTATTCCATTATCCCGTTTACTTCAATTATAAATAAAATATATAAATATATATATATATATATATATATATATATATATATATATATATATACACAGTATAAATTTAATAGTTAATCGAATGAAATACTTACATTTATTCGAAAAATTAATCAAACAAACCTCCTAATGGAGCTAGCTGAATGAGTCTTGACGTCAATGACATTCCCATCTATCGTTAAGCTGTGAATGTAGAAAACATCTAGATGGCCACCACAAAAGAAATATAGAATGGACGACTGTTTCGGACTTATTGGGGCTTCTTCAGTGCTGTCCATTTATCAAATGTAGTAACCATCTAGATATTTTAACTCGTACCTGACAATTCCGAAGACAAGACGGAATTACAGTATGGAGGGTAGAGGTAAGGAGGACCATCTCATATTGGAAAACAGTCGCAAAAGTGTCCAGTTGTAAACTGCAAATTGCAGTTCCAAAACCCTCCAGAGTGGCGCCAGAATAGCAAGAGAGCATGAAATAGGAAGGGATTCCATGCCGCGCTATTGCCAACTTTTGTAATTGGGATTTTGAAGTTTGAAAAGCTAGAGTTATGTAGTTTATTTTTGAATGGGTGCTTTTATTATCTTATTTATTAGTGTTATTGAATTAGTTTATTCTTTGAGTCACTGTATTTTCTTTCCATAGATACTCAGTTCGTCCTTCCAAAATTTTTTCAAGATACCTACTAGTTGTCCAAAAATGCCGCTCTTTTCTGTTTAAAATGTGTAAAACTGTAATCGACTCATCGTGATATTTAAATCGCCATAAAAGATGCGCATAACATTGAACCTAAACCTACAGAGTACGATGAAACAGTTGGTTTTTAAGTGTCGGGAATAGGCCTGGGTAACACAGTGAAATATTGGGTGTTGAAACAATGACACTAACACAACCTAGTGTTTCAACACATTGCGTTAGCAAAATTGTGTCACGATGAAGTCGTGAGTCATGCGTTGCCTACATGTATTAAAAACAAATATGGCACTCTTAAAACTGAAACTGAAGCGCAATTTAAACACTTCTTATAATTTATTAGTCTTCTACAAGAATTTGTTAATGAGGTAAATAAAAGTAAAAACGACTTCAATATGACAACAGCGCGTCATTTGAAATGTACCCACTTGCTATTGTGGCGCCACCAATTTGACGATTTTTGACGGACACTTTTTCATACACAGAGATGGTCCTCCTTACCTCTACCCTCCATAAATTACAGTTAAACTGTAAGTCCATAGAGGTTTGAAAAAAATGTCTACATTCTAGAGAAACATCACTTTCTGTGTTCGTTTTAAGTGAAAATCTACGAAAATATATAAAGTATATGTTCATGAATTACTTTTATATTATTTTTATTTATTTATTGATGCTTTGTTGAAATAAAATCATTGTGATAAAATACCAATTTATTCGGATTATCTGGTCAGATTATAATAATTTTATTTGATATTTTTTACAGGTGTGTGCATATTACCGATATTGGCATTGGATACATTTCGACCATGCTGACACTGTCGGCCCTTTATTTAAGATGGTGTTCACAAATCAGAGATTTTGGACTGCAACATTTATGCGGCATGAGAAATCTTAATATTTTATCACTAGCAGGTAATCACAGACACTCAGTTTATTATTAGTATAAAAATTCGATATAAATTAAAAAGGTGGTGATTTCGGTGCGTGCTGTCAATGATTGTCATTTTCTTCGTCAAATGCTATCTTATAAGTCGTCTTCTTGAACCTGGCTTATTTTCTGGAAAAAAAATTCATTGTCCTAGGTGTTAAATTTGAGAATTTTGAGTCGTATAACCATAACATTTTTTTCTGTGGTTCAATCAGAATTATTACAACGCATACTATGGGCAACATAGAAAATAATCATAACCAGTATCATCATAGATAAAGACCTCGTGTAACAAAAAAAATGTATATGAATCGATGTTGAAAGAAATCCACTTTCCACTGATATTAATGTCGTAATATAATTGCTCGAACTTAGCTTTGGTTTGTAATAGAAGGAAAATGTATATTTTTGTTGAGAATATTTGAGTGAAATATATTCCTATATGTCCCAAAGAACTTTAGGTTTAAATGTGTTGGGTTGATATTTACTGTAATAATGTCTTTGGAACATAAATAAATACGATTTTGTTTTCTGATTATTCCACATAATTTTAACATTTTTCAGGTTGTCCGTTGCTGACTTCTAGTGGTCTATCGAGCTTGATTCAACTTCGTCACATGCGTGAATTAGAGCTAACCAACTGTCCAGGAGCGTCGAAAGAACTTTTTGAGTATCTTAGAGAACACTTGCCTCGCTGCCTAGTGATTGAATAAAATAATTATTTTTTCAAGAGGGTAAATCAATCATGTCCACTTGTTACGTTTGATGATATGTTGGTGCAATAGTTCAACCGATTGTTTTTCTAGTCAGAGATTGGTAGATTCTGAACAGGTCGAACTTTAGGTTTGCAACTTGGAGGTTTTCTGCAATGAAGGAATTAAAGAAATTTACTTAGATCATTCTTTCATTATAAACTTGGTATTTTACTATCTGGTACTATAATAAGTAACTGCATTTTGTTAAATTACACCTGAAATAATGAAAAATTCACTGATAATTCTAATTCATAGAGTTTAATTTGCTCCGAATAAATTATGGTTCAAGAATTCACTAGATTTTCAGTTCGATGAATTTAAAGTAAATATTCCGTGTTGAGAATTTATGATGGAAACCTTCGAAAACCTCCAAAATTTGTATGTTAAAAAACAAATTAATTAGCTTTTTTTTAAATATGTCATTGTTATTGAAAGTTTTGATCTCTATGTGTCTCCCAAGCAAAATAATTAATGGAATAGGGGCGTCTACAAGAAGAGAGATAATCCTGATTCCTCCTTTACAAATAAGATAATTATTTAACATTCAAATTTTTGGTGCTCTTGGTCATGAAGATATTCATTTCTAGTTACATACATTTTTCGACAAAAATGTGAGTGCTATTCTGTATTATCAGTCGAAGAAAACTAATTTGTAATCTGTATTTTTAATGTATCGCATATTTGATTCGACCAAAGAGTATAAAAACATTCATGTTCCTTGATGCAAATAATACAATGACCAAGGGTGCATTCGCGTTGGGCGCTTACAAGCTTCAAGCGCGCTTGAAGCACCACTTCTGTGGTGCTGACTACAGAAAACGACAATTAGTGCGCTTGAAGCGTGTGAGCATAGATAAAGGATGCGTTCGGTTCGTGTGAGCGCCCAACGCGAATGCACCCAAGAAACAAATTTATTAGAAGTCAACGTGAGCGCCATCTCTCGGAATTGTTTTTCTATCCTCTTACGACGTCCCTCTCCAAAGGTTACATAAAAAATAATTATTGTGATTAAATAGGACCTTTTATAGTAACTTTGAAAAAAAAATTCCATTGTTTTAACCAGATATATGGTTTTAACATTTGTTTACGGGTCGTACGACATAATGACAGGCGCGGATCCAGAGGGGGGAACTGGGGAAATGTTCCCGCCCCCCAAATGTCCCGGGCCCCACCTAATTGTTTTGATTGGGAGCTACTCGATTTACCATTGCCCAAAGTACCAGTATCTTTTGGATTTTGAATATATAAAAAGCCCCCCCCCCCAAATTCGGGCCTGGATCCGCGCCTGCATAATGATATGTATAATGTGTTTCGTCTATGATGTATACCTTGAAGTAATAACACTGTTTTATCAATGTTTCTGGACATGATGACGGCTAAAACAAAAATGGATTATTGGTCTTGGATGATGTCACTGAATCTACAGAAATTTTTTATCTGTATTATAATTTTCTTGTTATTTTTCTTCATATTTATCCCCTTGACTTAATTACAAATTTTAACAGCACGAACGAATAATATATTATTTTCTTACTCTTCACTCAATTTATTGGTAAAATATATGAATGTCAACAATAAAAAACTATACAAGATAGGTGAATAATTTAAAGACACAAAATTCAGTAGTTATAATGAATATTATTTATACTTTCATTCGTGAAAAAAGTTGGGAGTTGCTTTTAATTACTCAGGTGCCAAAGATTAAATAGATATACAAACCATGCTTTTAGATGGAGTAGAAATTTGGTGGCATTTGCTGCTATTTGAAAAGTTTATGATTGAGCGTGGAAGTTCGAGCAGTGACTTTTAGCACATTTCAAACAACTTCACAAAGCAGTGACCTTAAGCATTTTTCAAACAACTTCATAAATCCAATTCATGTCCTAATAAATGATACTTTTGAAGTTGGATATATCAATTTTTTTAGAGTTATGCTCTGATTGAAAAAGATTCCATGTGATGTGTTTACTAATTGTTTTCTATCCACATGATGAGTTGAAATTTTCTTTATATATATTCAACTTCAAATTTTCAATCTCAATTTTATAAAATCATCTACAAAACAAATTTCCTCTCTAAAATAACCATTCTTGCTTGCAATACCTTAATAGGCTCTTGCACCGTATATTATTAAACTAAGTTTAATAATAAACCGAGTTTAATTTGACATTTTCGCTTGCACCAAAATATAAACGGCGTTTGAGCCGTCTTAAACCCCGCATAAACCAAGTTCAGTTAAACGAAGTTTTATAATAAAACGGCGCATAAGCCTGTATATAAAGTAGATGCGTTTTATATTAGAATTCTGAACTGTTACACTTTACACTTCTCATAAAAATTAGGGTATTTGTCTAAAAATATGAGGGACTTTGTTGCTGTTTGGAAGAACCTAATAAATGTTTAAGTGGGAAATGTATATTCAACCGAGGCCGTGATTATATATACCAGATGAAATATATACTATTCAAATTAATAGGCCGATAAAAAATCGAAATAATTAGATTTTTTTTTGAAGCCAATTAATGGTGAATAAAATTTCAATCTGGAAGTGTTGAGATACATATTATTCAAGTTTGAATATGTTTTATAAACTTATGAATACACGTTTGAACTAGTTTTATTCAAACTACCGTTTATGTGACAGACATTTTGAAATTATATACAAAATATTTGCTTAGAGTTACAGTTTATCTGATCTTATAAACATCAACCTCAAAAGAATCAAATGTAAAAAAAAATTCTGTCAAAGATGAAATAATTTTCTTAATTGATTATGAATCATTGCCTCTGGTAAACTGTATTGACAAATAGACACCGACCTGTTCAGAATAGTGGGGTTTGTGAATGTTTGTGTTGGATAAATGTGTTTATATGTTTTTCACTGTATATAATAAGGAGCTTGAAAGTTGTGAATACTAATGACTTTTCTGATCTGTACATATTGAAGATGAGATTCAATTGAATAGATATTTTATAGCATAATGATTTATTTTAATCCATGAACCAAGTTGCTTTTTTCCAGGTTATCTGTTATTGAAATATCTCTTTATTACTAACACTGAATCATTATGAATTAATTAAATGATACAACAGTCTGAAATAAGATCGTAGAGTTATGTATATATAAATATATATATATATATATATATATATATATATATATATATATATATATATATATATATATATATATATATAAATATATACTAGCGGGACCCGTCGCGGCTTCGCCCGCGTATCCATACATGTATACGTATGAATTTATTAAGATATAGTTCATATTCGTAATTGGGAAAATTCATATTTTAATAATTTTTTTTTAAACACGTACTCGTGGCGCTTCATGGTTTTCGAGCATGGTGAAGCCAATCAAAAAAAGGATAAAATTTATCAAATCATTTGTTTATTAGTATAAAAATCCAATTTGTTAACATGTATTAAATTAAAATTTTCAATATAAATAATAGCCAATAAAAAAAACAGACTCACTCCTTTTCACCCCTAAATGATGGGATTTCAAAAAACTGAGAAACTACTTTCTAAAGTTAATCTTACTTAATATTTTCGTGAAAGAGCGGGATCGCTAAGTCCATTAATTTGCGAGATTCAGCCAAAAATAGCCAATATACGAAAAACACATTTCACCCGCTTTCAACCCCTAAATGATACAACATCAAAAAATGCAGAAAATGGTTCTTTAATAAAATTATAAGGAACATTGTAGTGGAAGAACGGAATCGCTAAGTCGATTATTTTGCCGGAAATAGCCAATATAAAAAAACAGACTTACCCCTTTTGCACCCCTAAATGATGGAATTTCAAAAAACTGAGAAACTACTTTCTAGAGTTAATTTTACTTAACATTTTAGTGGAAGAACGGGATCGCTGAGTCCATTATTTTGCGCGAGAAACATCAAAAAACACGTTTTACCCTTTTTCAACCCCTTAACGGCGGGAATTTTAAAAAATCCCGTCTTTAGTGGGAATCTACATGATCAGACTTAACTTCCCACCAAATTTCAGAAATTTAAAAAATATGGTTTTTGCTGTAGACTGGATTCAATTTTTTGGCTTGTATATATATATATATATATATATATATATATATATTATATATATATATATATATATATATATACTATATATATATATATATATATATATATATATACATATATATATATATATATATATACATATATGAATCAGAGAAGATTCCGGGGTTCAATCCGATTTCGGAAGTTTTGTTGGCGCTGAGAAGCACCGTTTGTTTCACGACGTTCGCCAAAATCTCATTTGGCATTTTCAAGTGCTGCTGTACGTCTGGTGACTCGAACGGCAACTACTTAGTCTCTCAGTAGTTGCCGTCGAGTCACCAGACGTACAGCAGCACTTGAAAATGCCAAATGAGATTTTGGCGAAACGTCGTGAAACAAACGGTGCTTCTCAGCGCCAACAAAACTTCCGAAATCGGATTGAACCCCGGAATCTTTCTCTGATTCATTCCACCATCCGAGAAAAACATACGACACAACATATACATATATATATATATATATATATATATATATATATATATATATATATATATATATATATATATATATATATATATATATATATATATATGTATATATATATATATATATATATATATATATATATATATATATATATATATATATATATATAAAACTTATATATATATATATATATATATATATATGTAATATATATAGGGTGACCAGACGTCCGTTTTCATACGGACATGTCCGTTTTTCAGCTCTGTGTCCGTTAGTCCGTATTTTTTGTAAAATGTCCGTATTTTTCGCGTTTTTGACGGAAAAATAGGTTGCGCCTATAGTTTTGCCGAAATAAGTTTCCAAAACTTCACATTCAAAAGCGCCCGCGCTCGGCGAATTGTAATAATATTACTTAATATGTTTCTTTGCAATAAAAAATCTTGAAGTTGTGCAAAAAATATCATAAAGTGTATTTTCAATGCAAAACCTATATATCGTCCAATTTTTCTAACATCATTAACTTTTAAGGTATTTCCCAAATCCCACGTGAAATTATTACATAAATTCACAAAATTGTGAGCTCTTACCTGAAATTCACTGGCTGCTAGTAAAATCTCCAGGCTCAGCCTCGCCAATTTCAAACACTAGGCTCAACCTGGGGATTTTACAATCTTCGTGAATTTCACCAGCTCTTGGTAAAACTTCTAGCTTCCAGTGTTTTTCATACAAATTTTCTTGAAAATTACTAGGTCTAGCGTATAGATTTTCATTAGAGCTCGTATGATTTAGCGAGCTTGCCATAAAATCTCTAGGCTTAGCTTAGTGTTCAAAATTAGCGAGGCTTAATCTAATAATTTTCATGTGCGTTTTTTTACTGTGAATCGTGTCGCTGTCTACTTGGATACATGCGGAAGCGTAGGTGAGGGCGGGGGGGATAACGGGAGAGGTGTCCGTTTTTTCCACTTCAGCCATCTGGTCACCCTATATATATATATATATATATATATATATATATATATATATATATATATATATTATATATATATATATATATATATATATGTATACATATATATATATATATATATATATATATATATATATATATATATATATTATATATATATATATATATATATATATATATATTTATATATATATATATATATATATATATATATATATATATATATATATAAGTATATCTAATATATAAAATTCTCTTGTCACGGTGTTAGAAGTTAAACTACTCCGAAATGGCTCGACCGATTCTCATGAAATTCCTGTTCGTATCGGGTAGGTCTGAGAATCGGCTAACATCTATTTTTCATCCCCCTAAAAGTTAATTTTTATTTTGCAGACAAAATTTTCTGTTCTATTTTTTTATGATACAGCATTCAAAAATACATACAATCCTAAATTTTCACCCCTCTACGATCAACCCCTATTTCTTATTTGTTAAATTCCTCCGAAATGGCTCGACCGATTCTCATCAAATTTCGTTTGCATATCGGTTAGGTCTGAGAATCGGACAACATTTATTTTTAATCCCCCTGAATGTTGAGGGTGTTCTCCCCTTATTTTTTTAAAATTTTTGAGACAAAATTTTCTGTTCTATTCTTGTTATGATACAGCATTCAAAAATACATACAGCCCCCAATTTTTACTCCTCTACGATCAATCCCTATTTTTTATTTGCATTCAAAAATATATACAACCCTAAATTTCCAACCCTCAACGATCAACTCCTATTTTTTATTTATAAACTTCAATTTTTTTACAAGATTTGTATTCTTATTTTATCATGACTTAGAATGAAAAAATTCATATTACTCTCAATTTTTCACCCCTACGATCAACCCCAACTTTTCCATCGCGATTTTCATTTTTTTAATTCTATCCACAGATCCTCAATAGGGTTGCAAGATGCACAATAGTCGGCCTGAGAATAGGTCGTAATATATTTTTCGTACACCTAAGTGATTAGGGTGGTTCACCACAAACATTTTTATAAATTTTTTGGAAAATTTTTTATTTTCATTTTTTTTTATGATGTTGCATCAAAAAATACATACAACTCTAAATTTTCACCCCTCTATCAACAACCCATATTTTTTAATAATTTAAATAACGTTTGCCAGGTCAGATAGATTGATAGATATTTAGATAGAAGGAGATACATCGGCAGATAGATGAATAGATAGATAGATAATAGTATATTATTCAACGAGCGGTAATGTAGGTCATAACTCACGCAGATGAAGTTTGCAGCACGAGCTGCAAGCGAGTGCTGTAATTCATCAAGTGAGTTATGACCATTACCGCAAGTTGAATACTATACTTTATCTACGACTATAACAATAAATACTAAGATACGAATACAAATTCACAATAATTAGGGAGTACTAACTTTATTTGAAAACGTCAGAATTATTCAAGTGACATTAGCAGATGAGTGACACTCGATCTTACTTGGGATCTTAGTAGACTATATAGTGAGTTATAGCAGTGAATTATTATTACTCACGCTGTTTGGTAATACATACTATTAATTGCTAAAACGCAGTTGAATAATGAATATATTATTCAATAGGAGTAGATAATAGTATATTATTTCATAAGGAGGAGAAGTGTCACTTTTCATGGCGAACTTGAGCTACCAATTGAGGGTAATTGAAAGCGAGCCATGAAAAGTCACTTCTACTCCGAATGAAATATGTTATTTTATTTTCAAACGTTTTGAAATTCATAAAAATCTGAATATCCATTTTTGGATTGATTCACATTTACGCACATAATTCTATCCACTTACGATCGTTATGAATTATGGAACATTTGCCTAGTTACGGTTGCCACGCAAAATTGATTCTGACAGATATAAAGTAAAATAATTGATAGTTATAATTCGCAACCTGGTGAGAAGTGGTTGAAAGTGAAAATGACGTTTGAATTGGAGAATTTTTTGTTCATGGTTACCAATTCATCTTTTGCATAGTAACACTTTTCCTGCCGCCGGCCGGAAAAGTGTTGCATAGCAACACTTCTCCTCCTTGGCGGAGAAATAGAACTTTTCGATGATCCTGTCAATCGAGAAATGACGTTATTATTGTACGTTTGAAAATAAAAATAGTTTATATGGCAGAACAACGTTTGCCGGGTCAGCTAGTATATATATATATATAAATAATTGTTTTTTGTACTTTAAGACATAACCAATCTGTGGCTTATGAACGCTTGAAATTTCATCAATGATATTATTTCTGAGGGAGTATATTTATTGATTCATTTGGTGTATCTATTCTTCTAGTGAAAGTTTTCTAGGAATACTTTATAAAAATACTCATTGAATTTAAACTATAATAACAATAAAATACAAAATCAGTAGATGAGCACATTATATTTGTAATTGAATGCCATATATAGAAACTAGGCTGGAGCAAAATTACTTATATTGATTTATAAATCCAAATACAATGATAAATTGAGAGGAAAATGAAAACGGAATTGGTACAAACAATACCAAAAATTATATATAAGAATACTGCACATTTGAAGTTCCAATAGTCATAAATATTTAGCTATTCAAGACACTATATAATGTGACAACTCATCAGCATGTCAATATATTCAATTTTTGTATTTACCATACAAAAACCACTGAAAAACAAACTTTCAACAACATTATGTTTAAAAAAGTAATATAATCGAAACTAAACTTCGTATAACTTATTGTTTAATCACAGATATTTGATTCCATATTCATAATCATATAATCAACCATTCTCCCACCATGTAAGTAAGCCTAATCCAGGTTCATTCACACTTCCCTAAAAAGATAAAGAATATCATTATCTTAACTATTAAAGTATTTTCTAAATTTGAAAAATATTCTTATTTTAATGGACTAAATGCATGAAGAGAATTTTTAAAAAAAAATTCTTATTATTAACTGAGATCATTGTTATAATTTGAAAGCTTTCAGTAGGCAAGTATATTATATTTTTCAAAAATGTTAAATATCCAGAAGAAATTAAATACTGATAAAGTGCTTAAAAATCTGTTTTATGCAATCACACTAAAAATTGATGAAATTGGTGATGTAATTATACTATTCATGATTATTGTTGAGTAATAAATTCAAATCGTAAATATTGAATTATTGCAACTGTACTGAATATGCAGCTACTATCAATTTAGTTTATTTGTTAAATACTTTACCGTTAAACTGTATGGAATTTTATTTTCGTTATTGTCTTGTACATCCTGCATAACTCCTGGTCCAGTTGGACATGTTTCATGAAACGCTTCAGCAGTAACTCTGAATCTAATAGTCTCTCCAGCATCCATGAAAAGATCATGTTTACCACCATCACCAGTATCATATTCCCAAATCCAAGCTTGTTCAGTTTCACTGAATCGTGAAGGATGTTGCAGAGAACTAGGTGGAATTAGAATATCATCAAAAAAACCTAGAGTAACTGAAAACAAATAAAATAATTCAATAACTGATTTCAAAAAGATTACCCCCTATCAGATAATTGTATGTCGTAAACAGTAAGTTTGAAGTGATTAGAGAAACAATACCTCGAAAGTTTTCAATGACTTGATGTATATATACATATATATATATATATATATATATATATATATATATATATATATATATATATATATATATATATATATATATATATATATATATATATATATATATATATATATATATATCTATATATCTTTAAAATTATTTTCTCACCATGAACACCTTCCTGACTACAACTTCTTATTTTTCCAAGCAAAATTTCTTCGATTGCAGGTCGAAATACTATATAACGAAAATGGACCCTTGTATGTGAGGCACCATCTCCAGGAAATATATAACTTTCTTCAAGACTTGTTATATCGAAAAGGGCAATACAAAGACCAACATTGAGGACTACCTGAATAATAAATCATTTATATAAGTTCTCAACTTTGAAACATTGCTTCATAATATACCTTATTCGCTAATTTTTTATTGAGTTCTCCAGCGATAGCATCATTTAGTTTTAAATTGAATAATTCTGGCCTTATTCGAGTAACATTTTTCATTTCTGCAAGAATGAACATTGTCTTCAAGCGTAATTAACAAATAAATTACAAACATAAATGTAACGTAACCTATAAAATAAATCAAGTTAGGTTAAGCGACTTAAGGTGAATTTTGAAGACGTTTGTTTCAAACTAACCAAAAATGATTAACCTTTTTTTGCGAGTCTGGTCGAACCGAAGTGTTTAACACTACGTGGTCGAACCATTTTGAGAATGACTATGGAAAAATAAGTATAGGGAAAACATAATAAGCGATACGCCCCCTACCGGTGTCGAATATTACTAGAGCATGGGCGATAGATTGCTTTGTTTACATCTGTTTACGTGTATTTTATATGAGAAGTTGTTGAGTTTTAATTGTATTTTGGATCGTTTACAAACGTTCATAAGAAATGAATCACTATTGTTGTGTATTCTATTGTTCATCTTGGGCAAAAAAAACCCGAATATAGCTTACATACCTTTCCGAAAGCTGGACAATTCAAAGTTGCATTCCAAACAAAGTTGGGAAACAAGGAAATGATGGATAGAAGAAAGGTGTGGATTCATAACTTGAAGATTGAAAAAAAATGTCTGAACATAAGAGAGTTGTTCTTTACAGTTTACTGAGAATAATTATTTTCCCTGCAGTAAGTTTGTGGATTTTTCCATATAGAATTATACCAACTAATGATGTGCAATTTTCAGCTAACCGAAAACGTAGAGTTTTTGAAGTCCAATGCTATTCCAACGAAAAATCTTCCACTTTTATCGGAATCTGAACCTGGGCCATCATCCAGAGATTCTAGATAATTGTATTTTCTTTGATGTAACAACCAGAGATACTATTAAAATAATAATAACAAATGATGTTTATTTGCACAACCAAAATAACAGTTTATCATAACATCAAGAATATGAAATAAATCTTGACTCTATAGCTAGATAAAAACTAAAATATTCAATTATATAATCAGGAAAACAGAGATTCTATCAAAAAAACCAGACTCTCAGAAGTCCACCATACTTTTAGGATAGCTGTTATACGTCAGGAAAATTCAAAAAATATAATAACTTATTACGTTCAAACCATTCAAGCAGAGTATTCATATTAATTCTTCTTTTATTTCATGTTGTTTCTTTCAGTTTTGCTGGCAAGTACTTTGTTTTGTCCATTATACTCAAAACTTCTTCAGTTCGTAATGAAAGTAGACATGTCAGAGATGTTTTCTTGAAACTTTTGAAAGTTTTTTATTTTTTAAATAAATAGGTGTTTTATCATACAGCCTTTTCATGAGGTATACATAGTTCCTTCAACCAATTAATTTATTCGTCCTCTACTTTATTTTATTATTGATTTTCATGTTCAATGATAAAAACTCAGTGTAAATTTCAACTTGATGTAGGTAGGTTATCTACTGTTGAACAGAGATAAAATTGTCCTCAATCCAAACACAATATATCACAGGAAATTACAAAGTCCAAAAAAAAACACAAATTACGACGATAAACGTTCGAAAACTCAAAACGAAATGAACGTAAATACCATTACAACCAATGTAAACAAACAGCTAATCTCCCATGCTCTAGTACCGATATTAGCCGTTCCGGCGCTACGATCTTAATTTCGGACGCCTATAGTTAATAGCAATTAATAGTCAAACAAAACATATAGCCTAATTATTTAGTATAAGTGTAGATTAATATTAGATAGTTTGATTGTAAAATTGTGATAAATTTACATACAGATACGAGAAAGTCAAGAAAATCACAAATTTTTATAAACAAATAGATATAGTAGCTGATAAACAATAGTTATAAACTTGGTCTTTAGTTGATTTGAAAGTTTAATTAATCTTTTATAAAAACCAGCTGAATGTCCAGTATCGCATCTCCAATAGTTAATAAGTTATATCAATTTGTTACTTGACAAATCGAATGACCGGTGCAACTTCGAAGTCGTGTAATATTTAAAAGTAATTTAAAAAATAGAAAAAATTTTTTTTAGTACTTTCCTATGTACGTTTTTCAATTTTTCTTAGCTTAGAAAAAAATATAACGGTTTATAGAATTTGTTTATAACAAATTGTTGATTTAATAAACAATGGCATTATTTATAAAAAAAATTTTTTTTGTTAACCTATGAAAAAATGCCAACTATGAATTTTAAAGAGAAAATAGTTCCTTCAATAATTATTTAAACAATCGAAATATGAAAAAATTAATTATAAACAATAAAAAAAAAATTTATGGAAATTTTTGTTTTTAAAAATCATTATTTAGCCAAGTCAATAAAATGGTGAAAAAAAATTTTCAAAAAATATCAAACTTGTCTATTTGTTTATAAACAATATCTTAACAAATTATCTAAAAAAAATTTTTCGAAAATCATTCGATCCTATTGTTAGCTACAGAAACGGTAATAACATATTATTTGTTGAATAAAATTTTTTTAACATTTCTAGAAAATTTCATTTTTTGTTAACTTGAAAAAATCATTATAAACAAAATAATAAACTTTAAGAAAATTTTGTCATATGATCTTGTTAAGTATATATATATAGCAAAGGCTCCCCGAAGCGAAAAATTTTTAGGTCAATTATTCAAACTTTTATGTCGTTATTCATGGAAAGGGAGATTGGAAAAAAAATAGTTAATAAACGATAATATAACTTTTTGAAAAATTCACTTAAAAAATCTTTTCCAACTTGTACATCTTCGGTAAAGTATCTGGATGATACCATTATTTATTCAAATTTTTAAATTAACATTTGTTACTATAACAAAATTATTTTATGTGGTGCACTCGCTTTAGCGGCAAAGCGTCCATAGCTAACGGCCGCGCGGAGCCCTATTTTCGGCATTAAATTAAAATTATAAATAATATAGATAGAGTTCCGGGAGTTCGGACTTTTTTATTGGAAATTTTCTCATCTTTGAGGATCTTTTTCCAAAATTTCTTAAATATCAATAGTTTATGAGTTATTAAAAAAAAACAAAATGCCACATTTTGTTCATTTTAATTTGTTAATAACAATTGCAATTGTTTATGTGCTAATAAATCCTCGAGATACATTTCTCTAGACGTCATTCCGAATCGAATGAGCTATCGCTCGTATTTTTAGGAGCTATACCAAGAATTAACACGTTTTTGAACTTGACTAGACTAAACGATATTGTACAATAATTAAATACATTTCTATTAGTATATCAACCCTCACTGTCTACAAATATACTTAGCACTACCATCAGTACCATCCCTTTTTATTTCTCTAATTCCCTTGAATCAATGATATTTCAGTCATATCATTAACTTGCGATGCAGTTATTATTTTTCAAATGAAGTTTATTTTCAGTACTTTGCTAAAAATTTTATTTATAACAAGTGTTTTATTGAAAGTAAGATTTTTTAAAAATTGACATGAATTCATTCATTATGGAAAAAATGACGTATCTGTCACATTGACGTATTAAAAGTAAAACTAGTTTTACTACGTCAATGGTCTGACATCTCTTCTCTAACTTCTCTGATTCAGGGATTCTGATTCACGATCACGACGATTCACGTTTAGTCACCGAATATACGATAAGAGGCGGTTGGAGGTGGCACCACCCAAGAAATATAAACTATCAATATCACTTCCAAAATTACTTGACACCGTATTTTACTTCGTGTAGACTGACCAGAGTCCGCGAATTGGCCAACGGTAATAATTTAAACAAGTTTTTAACAGTACCATTTATATTTAAACTTCTCTTTTAGATGACGGAACAACACCGGTTTGGAACTACTATAGCTCCTATAACTTGTCATGCTTGGAGCAAAAATAAGAATCGTGAGTACTTAATTCACCTTTTTGTATATCTTAATTCAACTATTTTTTTGTAGAGATTGCTATCTCTCCTAATAACCAAGAGGTTCACATTTATGAAAAATCTGGTTCAGAATGGAAGGTAACAGATAACTTATCTCAACATGACTTAAGAGTCTTGGGAATAGATTGGGCTCCAAATACAAATCGATTAGTTACTTGTTCTGCAGACAGAAATGCATATGTATGGAACCAAGATTCTAATAAGAAGTGGAAACCAACATTAGTCTTACTTCGTATCAACCGAGCTGCAACTTGTGTAAAGTGGTCACCAGATGAAAATAAATTTGCTGTGGGGTCTGGAGCAAGATTAGTTTCTGTGTGCTACTTTGAATCAGAAAATGATTGGTGGGTGTCAAAGCATATTAAAAAACCATTACGCTCTACTGTTACTGCATTGGATTGGCATCCAAATAATACACTGTTGGTTGTTGGATCGACTGATTTCACGGTGAGAAAATCTTCTAAGCAGATGAGATATAATAAAAAGACAGAGTATACTTAATTAGAAATTCTTCTAATGGATATTACTTCAGCGATCCTAGATGCCTAGTAAGCATTCTATAGCTCTAATCTTGATCAAATTATAAGTAAATATTTTGATATAAATCAGCAGATTCAATGATCTTATTAAAATTTTCATAAATTTGAAAAGTTTTGGTTAGTTTGTGTATTGGCCTTGATTTGATGATAGTAAAGCAATTTTTTGAAATTATTTCACATTAGTATTTCCGGAGTCAGTTCGTTTTAACAAAACACTTATTTCATTCAATGCGGAAAAATGAATTCATCTTTTATACTATAATTCTTTTGCGAAATTAATTCTGGAAAGTGTCAAAATATTGAACATCGGATAAACTTAATTTCACGAGTAGAAACTGCTTATTGAAATGAATGCTCTGGTTTATATTTCACTGTGTATATTTCTGCATATTTATTATTGAAACTATAAGAAATAAATTGAATAGTAGTGACTATATTGCAGTTCAATATTAAGTATATGTATCTGTGTTTATGAAATTACTAATGGAGCTTTAAGGAGGTGGTTTGACATTAAATTGGCACATATATACCAATAAAAATGGATTCGTTATGATTCTAGGTAAGAGTATTCTCTGCTCACATCAAAGATATTGAAAAAACACCTGAACCAACTCCCTGGGGCTCTAAAGCAACTCTAGGTACTCTGTTAGCTGAATTTGCCAATTCATCATCTGGAGGGGGATGGGTCCAGAGCGTTAGTTTCTCCCCAGATGGAAATAAGATATGTTGGGTTGCACATGACTCCACAATTAATGTAGCAGATGGCTCTAAAGGAAATGCAACTTTCAAATTAAGAACAGAGTTTCTGCCATTTAGAAGTTGCACTTGGATCACAAATAACTCAATTATTGCTGCTGGTCATAGCTGCATTCCCATTTTATTCAGTCATACTGAAAACGGATTGTCATTTAGTGCCAAGGTAAGATCTTTAATAATATAGAAATATTTTAAAAAGTTTGTGATGAGTAATGAAGGACTACAGTAAAATTAACATGAAAAATATATTTCGGTATCCATAAAAAGTATGTTTTCACGTGTGGTTTCACTTCAGTATTTTTTTCCAAATTATGATATTTGAAACCTGTGATTAAAAAAGGTGGTACTATGAAACTGTTGTCACACAGTATTTTATATAGATTTTCACTTGTTGCAACTTATTTTTTTATTTAATTCTAACATCAATATTACTCATTGTCAATAAGTTATCACATAGGTTAAGCTTTGATATAATACAAAACGTGAAAGTCGTTCACTGTTTTCTTCCTTCGCGGGTTTGCGTGAGTTTTCCAAATTGCACTCAAAAGTGTTTGAGAGAGCGGTCCCCCGAGTGGGGTCCATGAGAATACTGAACTAACGATGAAGGACGCAGGCAAGGTCCCGTTTCGATCCGCAAAGTGGATCGCGAGAGTTGAGCGTTCAAGTTACACCGATTTCAGAGAAAATTGCCCGATTTCAGGCCCCTAATAGTCAAATTTGCATCAAGCGACCTCCGATTTACGTGACCTCGTGATAAAAAGATGATTGGTTAGCATTACGGGGGAACGAAACCATCGGGCCCGCGATCTCCCAATCGCCATAAGCGAATAGGGGGCCACCATAGGGTAACTTGAATCGAATTCGTAGGCAAATCTATAGTTTCGTGAGTATTTTCACAAATCTATATTATGGGCAATTCAGCCGAACTTATGCCCGATTTCACCAACTAATTCCTAAAGTTAGGCAATACTTAAATCGGATTTAGGAATTCCTAAGTGCAATTTGCGTTTCACCACGCGTTAAGTAATGCCTAAGGACGATAGGAAATACCTAACGTTAGGTCTGCCTAGAGTAGTTAGGAAATGCTTAACCTCAAACTGATATAATAAAATTATTATCATCATTTTTTCTCTTCTTACTATCCTTTGTCAAATTGACAGTCTAGTATTAAACAGTGGTACCATTATATTAGTCCGGGAGCCAGCGACCTTTTATTGTCAATCATTTTATATCTACTGATAATTTGTAAAACACTTATTAAGATGATTGTATTATAAATCACTGTGAACGTCAGCTGCGGTGCCGAGAGTCTGTTTGGCAACCGCAGTCGCCCACACACGTAAAAAAAAACGAGTATTTAGTTATTTTATATCGGTTGAAAATTGGTACAGGAGTAGTTCACATAGTATTAATTTGAATAAATGTAGTCAGCTGGTCTTATCGCGGTTTATTGTACGTCAGCTGGCCATGTAAACACAACAAAAAATAATAATTTTCAGTGATTTTACATCGGTTGAAAATTTGTCAGATGAAAGTCAACGTAATATTTAAACGAAAAAAAAAACGTCAGCTGGCTATAAGTCGGGAGAAAGATCGTCAGCTGGCGCAGTGAAAGTTGAATCTCGATAGACAGTTACGAGCTGCGCACACTAATTAAAATGCGTCATCTGACTAGTTTGCAACCGACATACAGCCAGCTGACGTTTTTTGTTCGTTTAAATATTATGTTAACTTTCAACTGACAAATTTTCAACCTATATAAAATGAATTATGCAAAGTTATGTAGTTTTTTTTGAAAGTATTGTCTTCAATATGAATTCAGACAATGAAGAGAGTGCAACAAGTCAAAGTGAAGATGAAATATAATTCAAAAATATGTTTTATACACGTTCTACTCTTCAACAAATGTCCCAATATTTACAATAAATTGTTTTCTTAATATGTTCACTTTTTTGTATTAAGTAGGTAATCAACATTGAAATTTTGTTAATGTAGGTACATACAATAATGAATAAAATACAAGGTCAATATATAATAGAGCATACATTTATACTGAAGCCAAAGCTTTTAACAAGGTGTTATGTGCAAACACGTTGCATAATTACCTTTTTTTTTTATCTCAAGGGACCTACAGCTTAACGCCGGTTCCGAACGGCCAATGGGCTTGAATCTAAGTCATTACCTAACAGATTAATTTTTGAACCAATAAATTCCGGACATACACCACGCCCAAGAGCAAGGTGGGACTCGAACTCACAATCCTCAGTTTACAAGCGATTCACCTTACCGCTGAGCTACCGAGGCCTCCCATTATTTATTTCATATCGGCTGAAAATTTGTGAGTTGAAAGTTAACATAATATTTAAACGAACAAAAAACGTCAGCTGGCTGTGTGTCGGTTGCAAACTCGTCAGCTGACGCATTTTAATTAGTGTGCGCAGCTCGTAACTGTCTATCGAGATTCAACTTTCACTGCGCCAGCTGACGATCTTTCTCCCGACGTATAGCCAGCTGGCGTTTTTTTTTTCGTTTAAATATTACGTTGACTTTCATCTGACAAATTTTCAACCGATGTAAAATCACTGAAAATTATTTTTGTTGTTGTTGTGTTTACATGGCCAGCTGACGTACAATAAACCGCGATAAGACCAGCTGACTACATTTATTCAAATTAATACTATGTGAACTACTCCTGTACCAATTTTCAACCGATATAAAATAACTAAATACTCGTTTTTTTTTACGTGTGTGGGCGGCTGCGGTTGCCGAACAGACTCTCGGTACCGCAGCTGACGTTCACAGTGATTTATAATACAATCATCTTAAGTCTTTTACAAATTATCAGTGGATATAAAATTGGTCGCAAAAACCGGTCGCTGGCTCCCGGACTATATGTACAAAACTTTCAAAATCAAGTTTTTAACAAGGTATTTCTTAACTAAGAATTTCTTAGGTTGGTGATTTAGGCAGATTTAGGTAAGTATCGGATTTAGGTATTTCCTGTCGTAGGCCTTACTTAGGTAGGAACTGCCTTACATCTCGTTGGTGAAATCAGGCATTAGTAGTGCTTACTAATATACTAGTTGAGTATATTTAAGTGTTAGTATCTCATATACTGAATTACTTGAAACTTCTGTTACAAATCATTTGTAACGAATATCATGGAATATTACTGTCAAAAGTCAATGTATTGCTTTCTTTCAGTTGGATACTTCCCTAAAGAAAGAATCTGGAGGTCTTTCAGCTATGAAGATGTTCCATTCCCTAGATAAGCAAGCAAGAAGCGAGGCTTCAGATACTTCAATTCACTCTATTCATCAGAACGCCATTACTTGCATTTGCATATATGGTGGAACAAAATCAAACTGTACGAAATTTAGCACTTCAGGATTAGACGGACTTCTAGTCATATGGGATATAAATTCCTTGGAAAAAGCAATTCAAGGATTGAAGATTGTTTGAGTGTTATTATTCAGTATTTCAATGATTTTCACACTAATCTGAAGATTAATGTGGAAAAATTTATAAACAAAATTAGTTTTATACATAATTTATTGCATAATTTAATATTCTCATAATTTGTCTAAACGAAAGTCTTTGGATTTCATTCTGCTTTTAACTATCAAAATTTTACTATTTCTTTGAAAATTAAATTTATTAAATTACAAGTTTGATGAATAATTTGTGTCATAATTTCCATGCCTAAATGATCGTATTGTAACTTAGAAGTAGACATGTGTAAGTAATGCTACGAATGTTACTAAATAATATCACTGTGTGACATTATGCAACATCACACATTACACCAGAAAAACAAACTTCACAGTATCATTTACACGTAATTCACTTGCGCTTGCCGAGCGAGCGCTAGAATATTACTTATAGCTGTTTGTATTTATATCTATTTTTATGCGGACTGCAGCTGGCAATTGTCATAGAAGAAGTTTGCTAGTCCTAAGCCTGGAACCCCCATTTGTAATATTATACTGATATAGCTATATTCATTCGATTTATTTGAGTAATAATAATATAATAGTAAGAAGGGAAATCAACAAAATGAGTTCACTGGATAACAACATAAGAAATAATACAACACTATCAAGTAATGTAATACCATGCCACCTAGTATGATCGCAAAATCGACAATATTCGACGTAATGCAACTCGCGATGTGGAAATATTGCCGCCAGCCTGCAAGAAATGTTTCAAATGATTGAGGTGATATTACAATGAGAGTAATGTGTAATATTACATTACATCTTGACGTTCCGTTTTACGCATGTCTACCTGGAAGCGTTTGTGTGAGAAAATTTTCAGGTGCCACAGAGGTAATACGTATTTTCAGATTAATCAAAAAATAGCGATTTTTTTTTCGTATTTTCCCCGGAAATAAGAGATTATTGTGTATTATATAGGTATATAAATATATATATATATATATATATATATATATATATATATATATTTATATATATATATATATATATATATATATATATATATATATATATATATATATATATATATATATATAATCAGTGGCGGCTCGTGAGGTGTTGGTTTAAGGAGGCTACAAGAGGTACTGTTAAAAAATACACCATAGGCGAAAAAAGAATTTCAAGGTCAACCGCCTTATAATTCAAAGAAAATCAAAGTAAAACAAGCACCCTGAAATATTAATTTCTTTGCAAAAAAATTTGTTTTCTTTTTCGAGTGTCTACCTTGAGACCTACAACTCCTATTTAAAATATTCAATTCATCAAATTTTTTTTTCTTTCACAAAATAGGTACCTACCTACCTACCTACTTAACGAATTTGTTAGCTATTCGAAGAATTAATCAATAGTTGCCCAGCAAGAACCAACGGGGAGGTGAGAGTTTTTTCTTGCCAAAAATAAAAAAGGACCCTCCCAAAAATAGATTAAAATAAAACAGACATGTTCCCTAGTAAAAGGTAAACACTGGCATCAGAATAATTTATTTTTTACCTGTGTGGTTAGCCAAGGATGTCTCTCATAATTTCTGATATTAAAACCGCGATTCTGTTGTTTGTTACGCTGCACCAAATTGTTTAATTCCGGGGTAAGTCGCAATGTTTTTATTAAAACTTTATCGTGGACTAAAGTTATGGGATAACAAATATTCCACTAAGTCACCATTGAAATTAACTTCAGTAACCGAACTCATTTTAAAAACAATACGCCAGCAAAATAAATTAAAACCAAAACAGTTTTCGTCCACTAGTGAATACTATTAATGCTGATTATTAGTGATTGGTCGACATTGTGTGGGAATTACTGTATCATTTTTGAACCGAGCAGCTAGCTTCAATCGGTGTTGCTTTCACCCGTACGTTTTCTATTTCAATGAACTGAAAAGTTATATTCATTCGCAGCGTTTCCTTTTCTCTCTGGCAAGGCATATGGAATAATGAACGAGTCTATACCTTATTAAGCCTTTGCAGCATTGCCACTGTTGATATGAAATCTTGAAATGCAGTAAATGTAAATACATTCTATCGTAATTAATGAATTATATTATATAATGTAGGTTGAAAGGAAAATAGAGGTGCATAAAATAATATGATTTTGATTAATATGAATATGCTGACTATTCAATATAATATAGTAGTGATACACGGAATATTATTGAGGAAGCGGCGTAGCCTCCATAGACGCCCCTGATATATATATATATATATATATGAAAAACTTGGTTCACGGAATGAACCGCGTGAGAGATTTTTCAAATCTCTCACGCGGTTCATTCCGTGAACCAAGTTTTTCAAATACTTCCGACCGCGGAAATCTTTCTGAACATATATATATATATATATATATATATATATATATATATATATATATATATATATATATATATATATATATATATATATATATATATATATATATATATATATATATATATATATATATATATATATATATATATATATATATATATATATATATATATATATATATATATATATGGGCGCTGCTGGCGAAAATTCACTTTTTTAAATTTATTTCTAATGCTAGTTTTAATCAGTTTTTTGTATAAATCTGTTAATACCTAAAAAAATAATTAAATTATAATTATTGATTTTTGTTTAAAAAAACTGAACGTGAAAATAAACAGGTTAGCTTGGTAATATCTTATATTGAAATTCATTGTATGATGAACATAATCAGACAGCATAGAGAAAACTGCTAAACAGAATTTGAAAATATTTTTAAAAAAGCAGAAGAGGACGCCGAAAAGTTGTGGTTAGATTTGGTGATGCCGCCCCTAGCATCAAGTATCTAGAGGATCGATTTTCAGAAAAAAATTCGAAAGGATACAACTCATATGAACTTCATCTAAAAACCATGCGGTTCATGAATTTGAAAAATTTTTTCGAGGTAGCACCCGCTATTCATGACTTCTACGGTGATCTTTTGGATAGCTTTCTGTCAGAGGCATACACCTGGTATGAGATGTGGAAGTTGTCTGAACTTACTCCTCCAGAAATCGAAAAATTAAAATATATCAACCTGCTTAAATTTTCTTTCGGCAATCTACCTAGAACTCAATACCTCCTGACTGGAAACTGGCATCAGTCACCCCTATCTTTAAAAAAGGCAATAAGCTCGATTCTAACAACTACCGTCCAATTAGCCTGCTGCCAGTGGTTAGTAAGGTTATGGAAGCAATCATCTCAGATGAGATGACCAAATTTATTCTACAAGAACAAGTTATTCCAACACAGCAGCATGGATTTATCCCTGACCGCTCAACTTTAACCAATCTCCTACGCTGCGTTAATGATTGGACATCATCTCTAAACAGCCTGCAGCCCATTGACGTCGTTTATCTGGACTTCTCAAAATCTTTCGACCGAGTTCCCAAGACTTTTGCACAAACTGGAGTATTTCGTCATTCGTGGCTCCTTGCATCGTTGGATTGACGTTTTCCTAACAAGTAGACTATATAAAGTGAGAGTAGGTGACGCTTTTTCACGGGAAAGGATAGTGGAAAGTGGAGTGCCACAGGGTTCTGTCCTAGGACCGTTACTATTTGCGGTCTACACCAGCGATATTCCTTATTTTATTTCAAGCAAAATATCCTTCTACGCCGATGACGCAAAAATTTACGCCAATCCTCTCACAAACCAGTTAACGCTTCAGGAGGACTTGGATTCTGTTTCTGTCTGGTGCTCTCAATGGATACTTCCATTAAATTCTGAAAAGTGTGTCGTGCTCAGAATAGGAAAGAACAACCCACTCGCACCGTACCTTGTTGATGGTCAACCATTACTTTCGGTGTTTTCCTTCAACGACCTCGGAGTGATCGTAAACAGTACCTTAACTTGGTCCGATCATATTACTTCAATCTGTAAGCGTGCGAACTCGAAGTTATACCTTATTCGGAGGTGTTTCTCGCGAATCTCTTTTCGGTCGTTCTGTAAACTCTACACTACTTATGTGAGACCAATTCTCGAGTACGCCGGTCCAGCGTTGTACCCTGACTTGGCCCGCGATAGGGCTCTTCTGGAAAACGTCCAGACAAGGGCTACTCGAATGCCCTTTGGACTGAGAAGACCCTCTTACGAGGAAAGACTTTCTATGGCTCAATTAACGTCCTTCGAACTTCGCCGCTACCGTGGTGACCCGATTATCACATTATTCAATTTTGGAAATCTCGACGTGATATATACCGTTAATCGCGACGAACGTCTCAGAGGTCATCATTTCAAGCTCAAGAAGGAAAACTTTTCTGCTAAGTCGAGACAGAACTTCCTACCAAATAGGATGTTCGACAGCTGAAATAATCTCAACGCAGCCATTGTATCTACTTCATCTACAAACACATTTAAAAACGGACTGGACAAATTTTTATTGGAGTAGATAATAGTTATTTTTCTCATTTTATAATATTGTATTTTCTTTTCATTTTGGTCTGTAGTAGTGATATTTCATTTTCATAAGTACACGCTAGTAGGTCAATTATTCTGTAATTTCTCTATTTTTGGGCATAATAGGGACTTGTCCCTCTGCCCTTATCAATATGTAATAAGAATAATAATAATATGCCCTCTGTAACGGGAGCAAAATTGGATTAACTCTTCCAGCCACAACCAATACCGTTGAGAGGTCCTTCAGCACATTAAGAAGAGTCAATACATGGCTAAGATTGACTATGAAGTATGATAAGCATTCCGGACTTTGTATGATGAGTATTCATCGTAAAAGAGTCCGGGAGAATACTGCATTTATTGATGCAGTAATAAGTGAATACGGGTTTCACCCAGAAGAATGCAGTTATTGTTCAAAGAATAAGTAAATTGACAAAATATGTTTATATTTTAAGTTTTTTCTCTGGTTGTGTATTTGTATTGACAACATTTTTTGATTTTGTTGCAATTGAACTTGTCCTTTCTCAATCCATGTCGGCGCCCATGTATAATATATAATTCTTGCCTGTGTTGTATAATAAATATAGCTGTTACAACATATCCAAGCCTTCAAAAATGTTTCAAATAATTTGTTTGCCACCTAAGTATTAGAGGTTATTTTATTTACAACTAGTGTTCTACTCCTGAAGTGAAAGTGCAGTGCAAAACTTTAAGTTAGCTAATGGTCTTCAGAGGATTTGAGCTGAGGTTGAATCTTTGTTTATATAGAAGTAGGACACGCGCTGTCTATTCTGCACCTTATAAAATTACTTAAGCTAGTTGAATATATAAATAAAGTGTATACTAATAAAAGTCTATAGCTACATAAGTATTTGCTTCAGTTTGCAATTTTTACTCAATACTGTTGGAAACTGAAATA
The DNA here is from genome assembly GCA_030704885.1 of Cynegetis impunctata. NCBI lineage: Eukaryota > Metazoa > Arthropoda > Insecta > Coleoptera > Coccinellidae > Cynegetis > Cynegetis impunctata. The sequence continues at coordinate 42,560 of JARQZK010000918.1, read as the reverse complement.
ATCAAATCAATAATTTTTGAGATATTTTCAAAATCTCGTTATATGTAATATAGTACTCGATTCTATTTGAATATGAAAATTATTCAACATATTTCGCGATCTGTCTTCAACAGGAATTTATCTCCCAACACAATTGCCGCCATAAAATATAAAAATGTATTTCTTTTTGCCCTGTTAGTGAACTGACTAAGAGAAACAAGTTTTATTTCACAAGTATTAAATCTTGACATGCCATTTGTTGACAATATTTTAAATTTGAAAATTAGTATCAATTTCTATTCTATAAACAAAAATTCTTTTACCACCAATTTTTCGCAAATAAAATATATCTGTAAATATATTATATTTAGCAACTTATCTGGACATACAGTTGTTTGAGAAACAACTCAGTTAATTTAGTAAAGCCTTTCAAATTATGTATAATAACATATACCTACCTTTCGTTACTCCAATTCATTCAAGTATCAGTGATACAGGCAGAGGCGTATTAAACGTTCAAAGCGCCGTAGGCAAGCATTTCATCGGCGCCCCTATATTAAAAATAACTGTGTACTGTGCTGCCCCTTAGAAAAACGCGATGAGATGGGGGCCAAGACTAAAAGAGCATGAGTTTACATGAGATCGATATTGTCGGACAAATCTTACGATTTCGGTGTACAATATTTTAAAGTTTTAAAGGTACGACTGGCATGTAAACCCGAAAACTATGATATTCCCTATATATAATATAATATTTGGTTTTACACGCCATTCGTATGAATTAAATTATTGAACAGAATAAAATATGAATTGAATCAGTGTATCTAATATATTGTATTTATATAATTAACTAACTTTAATATGTTATAGTTCAAACTCGATAGTATAGATAGTGACCTAGAGTATGCCGTAAGCGCGGAAGGTCCCGGATTTCTTTCTCTGTCGGGAAAATTTGGGAAACGAACGTCTGGAGCTTTTATTAATTTTAAGAATTTATTAATACTTGGTAAATTAAAAAAAAATCAAGTTGCGAATTATTAAGATAAACTCGGATAAAGAGTTACAGTTTTAACACCATCTGAATTTTTAAGTATACTTAAAGTGAACTTAAAGGCACTCTGGTAACTTAAAGTTAGATATAATTGGAAATAATTGAATTATTTACAGAAATTATTCAAAGTAAAAAATGAAATTATAATGGTATGTATGTGCAATTAAGCAGCTTTTTCGCTCTCCTTCAAAGTTGCTAATTTTCATTTACAAAATAAAAAATTTTGGCGCCTATATTTTTGTCTTCCGAAATTGTCAATAACATCGTCACAGTTTAAAGATTGCAATAAGTTTGATTTTATGTTAAGTATTGCTAACAAATTTAATCTGATACCTGTCATAATTGAGCGAAGATATATTTTTTTTCACTCTCTTTAGACAGGAAAAGCACTGCTCACCAATGAAATTGGTGACTGCCGTCGATACACACATTCTTAAAGCTATGTTAAGTTTGGATGAATTGTTTCAAGTTCATCAATTCTTAGAACCTTTAAAATTGCGTTGGTTGTTCGGGGCAGTTTTCCGTCCCGAGCTACTGTTGTTAAATAAGAACGCAGGTGGATACATTCATCCACAAAACATTTTCTGAATCACCGGAATACATTGTTTCTAGGGTACTTGCTCTATTTTGAACTTCTTCAGTGCTCAAATTGGTCAAGTTGTTTCAAAATGAAGATTTACTGTAAAAATTACTGTACGATTCTCGTCTCTTTTGAAGTTCAAACACAAGTCTGTCTATAATTACTAAAAATACTGTCACTCTGAATGTTTCCCGACCAGATAGTGAAGTAGTAATATCTTCGGCAGATTCATCTGCTGTGAGCTTTTTCTTCCGAATCCTCTTTTTATCCTTTTCATATTCTTTGGGTAGTGAAAGTTCAAAGGCTTGATGCTCATAGTTATTAAAATTTTCCGTTTCTTCAGAAATTATGTGAATTAGAACAAGGTTGTTTGTGGGCGTAAGTTTTAGTCAGTCCCATCCCTTAAATTTATCTTTTGTAATAAATTGAAGCAAATTGAGGTTGTAAGCAAAAATAATAGTGTTTATTGTCTAAGTACGTGGCTTACTTGCTGGCACAATTAATTTTATGCTATATTTAATATTTTTTCTCTATTTTACAATTCCGCCGCGCGCCCCTTTGTATCCTCGCGCCCATAGGCACATGCCTAGTTTGCCTTAAGGATAATCCGCCACTGGATACAGGAATAGGTACATAATAAATATGCAATAATTCACATATTTCCAAAATGAAATGAAACATATAATATACTATCTGCGATTTCTTCATAAATCTATACAGCAAACTTAAAAACTAATATGGAAGTCTTCCGAATCCAGAACCCCACCACGACATCTGCCTATACTGTACAGCTCTTTCTGAAGCAACAAATGCCCTTCCCCTTGTCCCGCGAGGATTTCTAGATGACATGAGTTCTCTGCTTATCTTATTGTATCCAGTAGGGCCGGTAGGTTGAGCCCCACATGTCTCTAGAGCAACGAAATCGTCGACATGTAACGAGGGCGGCCTCGAGGTATTTGGAGGTCTTGACCTGAACAAATCCGTCCTCTGCTGCACCATTCGAGGAAAACCGCGAGTTCTCAGAGGACCCACCGAGGGTTTCTTCATTTTTTGATCATCGCTTTTCTTTTCCTTTTCAGTCATACCGACAGAACTTATTCTGCATAATATTTCGATTTCTCGTATCAAATTGAAATCGTCGGGTAGATTTTGCTTAGATATGTCAGCTAAATCGACTGTTACGTTCTCGACTTCAGAATCAGTTTCATCGTTTGGCACTGACAGCCAATATTCCGCAGTTAAACGTTCATTGAAAGTGTCCGTGCAATTGTAAACGACCCTACGTGTGAATTGCGCCAAAAGAGGTTCGGGGTTAGGTAGAATAGGTTCTGAGTATATTTGCTCCGGATCAGATTCCGATTCGTTATTTAGCAAATTGATGAGGCCAGTCAATTTCTCTAAGAGACCTTCAAAGGTAGTGTCTTCCGCTGTTACACCTGAAAAAAATTTTAAAAACATATATTTTACACTACAGAGTCGAAGAGGGAAAAATAATTATATTGTATATAAATTCTCAGAAGAGAATAAACAATAAACGTATAATCTTTAAATATAATATTGTTAGAAAGAACAAATATTTTATTATAACGATTACTTAATTCGCCGTTTCACCACACGGTGGTTTCATCAGATAGAACTGAATACTACAATCTTGATATCTCAGTTTACATAAATTTTAGAACTTTTTTTTATTTTTATTTAAAGTCAACGAGGTTGAGCCCCTTTATAATACAAATGAAGTAACAAAAAATATTGAATAGAACTTAAAGTACATAAATATACATAGCTTAAATAAATTTTAGTAACAATATATTCAATAGTAACATTAGTGGCATCGATTTACAATTTCTTTGATTCTTTTTTTAAACATACCAAGATCAAAAGTGTTATTAATACCAGCAGGAATAACAATTTTATTCCATTTGCGTCGCAATCGTGGAACAGATGAATAATAAATAAAATTCCTATATGCAGTATCACAATTCTAAACGTACTCAACTCATAGGGTACACTTTGCCTATCAAACGTGCCAGATATCACACAATTTAACAAGTTTAATTGAACCTTTTTAACAAAATATAAATCATGATATATATGTAAAGACTTTATAGATTCTAATTTAACTGACCTCGCAAACTCAGTATAATTATGCTCAAAAACTCTAAATCCACGACCCATTTTAAAAGCTAAATATCTAAAGAATTTATGTTGGACAGATTCAAGTATGGTAAGGTGGATATATAGGCCTAATCAGAGATTTATAAAGATGAAGAATGGAACCATAAGAAGTCAATTCATTTGTGGATCTCTCAACAAAGCCTAGAATTTGGGAGGCTTTACATGTTACGACATTTAAATGAATATCAAATTCAAAGTCACTCTGAAATATTACACTAAGATCCTTTATCTACTCCTATTGAATAATATATTCATTATTCAACTGCGTTTTAGCAATTAATAGTATCTATTACCAAACAGCGTGAGTAATCATAACTCACTATAGTCTACTAAGATCCCAAGTAAGATCGACCGTCACTCATCTGCTAATGTCACTTGAATAATTCTGACGTTTTCAAATTAAGTTAATACTACCTGATTATTGTGAATTTGTACCTATTTGTATCTTAGTATTTATCGTTATAGTCGTAGATAAAGTATAGTATTCAACTTGCGGTAATGGTCATAACTCCCTTGATGAATTACAGCACTCATCTGCGTGAGTTATGACCTACATTACCGCTCGTTGAATAATATACTATTATCTGGTCAACAGATTTAAAAGGCAGGCCATTCATGGTATAGTCTGTCCAGTCTAAGTTGGCGTGTACGTCACAGTCATGCGCAAATAACGACGCAAGGCTGCCAACCAAAATAAATAAAATTCGAAATGGTCAAAATTCATATGTCGTAAGTAATTTTCTGAAAAAGTACTTATATGGTGATAAGTGACCGGATCATCCATTTCGACAAATATTCTGTTCTTAACATATCAAATCGTATGTATCTCTCGAGAAAAACTAACATTCCGAGTAATGAAAATAAGTTGAATGTTTGTTAAGTTGTCATTTAATTGAAAAATTTGCAATGTTGTCGGACCCTCTCGACCAATGCCGGTAATCGGCATTTCACGTTTGACAGTCGCCGAGTAACCTAGAAGATTTTGTAAATAAGTTTGATTTATCGATCGATGAATATGGATTCCATAGACACTTCTGGTAGGGAATAATGGTCAATTTGAATTTACCGCTAAAAATCCCCGCCATGTCAAACATGCAAGATATCTCATTTTGTTGAGAATTGGGTTAGCTGTTTAGATTTAAGTCATCTATTATGTCTGGCAACAGTTTTCACGATCGACGTCATATACAATTGGTGACGTACACGCCAACGGTCGCTGGACAGACTTTATACTGGAACAAGAGTCTTTTGGTTTTACTTCTTACAAAAGATAAAATATTACATTTAGAGCAATTCAATTTTAACTTTTGAGGAACGATTACAACAAGAAATGAAATAGTGGGTAATGAGGAGGTAATCCTTCAAGAAAACTTGTGCAATCTGATATTGAATATATTCAGCAGGGGAGAATGATTTAAGTATCTTTGTTCATTCAATAAGTTATCAGAATTCTTATACCTGATAATTTCTAGGGCCTCCCAAAAGTTCAGTTTCAATCCTTTACTTAAAAATTAAAGTTGTTAATAAAAAAAAAGTTAAAAATAAAGGTAAAATAAAAGCGTGTTAGACCTTCTTTTTTCTATCTCTCGCTGTTGAAATGTAACACACTTAAATTTGAACTTTATCTTTAACTTTTTAGTTTTTTTTTTAAATTTACCTTCCAAACATTCCTTCAATACTTCCAGTGGCTCTTTGTCTTCATTTTTACCATTCTTCCAACTCAATAACATTTTCAGTTCATCCATAGTAAATTTTATAGTCCTTGGAGAGTAACTCAAAGGTCCAACAACTTCTTCTATAGTCACACTCACGTAAAAAAATTCTGTTAATGTGTTCAACACAGAAACATATTCAGCATTGTCTTTCGAAAAATTTGTACTTAGCTTCTCCAGAAGAATAGAAAACAATCCAGCCTTTTTCGTGAAGATTTCTTTCAAGTGATAAAAGCCATAATCATGTTCAGTTAGAAGTAATATGGATCTAATAGCCGGTAAGTAAGTGACGTAAGAATTGGCAGAGGATAAATGTTCAGATATTACCTCAATGAAATTTATGAGATGATCCCTCATTGGTAAAGCATTTGAAATGTAGATATTCGATGTTAAATCTACTGGATTTTGTAACAAGCTGATTTCTACATCACAAAAACTTTGAATGATGCTCAAAATACATTCCTGGCACTGTACATAGTAATTAGTTTGATTATTAATCTTCAAGATTTGCACAAAAATTGAGATCAATGAAATATATTTTTGATCGGCTTGTGTTGCAGAACTAGTTTGAAGCAAAGACAATACGGCGCACTTCAGTGTGTTATGGGTTACCAAACAGGCAAGAAAATTCAATAGACGAGCCAAGTGGGGTGTGCAAGTAACTTTTGCATTATCTTTAGGTATAATTTCTTCACATACAGCATCCAAAATTCCCCTTGCAATCATCAGCGAAGAATTTGCGGCCAAGTCGGATATTTGGACGCAAATTCTGCGGAGAAGGTTTAATAGAGCTTGATTCGAAGTGGTGCAAAGTTTATTCACGAATTCTTGTATCAAAGCACTGTGAGGATGCAAGTGTGCGGCCCACAGTTTTCTCAGGTTAATCATCCACGAGGTATCCTCCTCATGAAGTTCCTCATTTGTTTGAATAGGAAGAGGCAAAGGTAAAAGTTCGGAAAACACTAACAAACCGGATACAAATGTATACGGCGCTTGAGAAATGTATTGGATTACCTGCAAAAGAAAAAAAAATTAAAAATCTCAAAATAAATCATGAAAATATGTCTGTAGTGTTGTAAACTTTTTGATAATACTGGTGTCCTCATTGTACTGTAGAATTCCTACATTTGATCGAAGTTGAATTATGTATTATATTATACCTATTATCATAGGATACTCCAATTTAGTGCAGTCATCGAAGCTTTTTAGCTCGGAAATTTATTACTATGAACCGATTTACATGAAATTTTGGAATTAGGCTTATCTTACCCTTAACTTCAAAAGTGATACTGACGACCCAAATTCCGTTTTCACCCAGGGGGCGGTTACCACCTCTTTTCGGTGGTGTTTTTTTTCAAAATAACCTCGGATATCGATAAAAAACCTAATTTTAAGCAAAAAATTATTTATAAAGTTTTTTCAGAAACCCAATACTTTTCAAGTTATTGGCAATTGAAAATTCGGAATTTTCCCACGATTTTCAACGGTTTTTTGCAAATATCTCCAAAAATATGCATTTCAAGGATAATATTATAATGAACAAAATTGTAGCAGGTAAAAAAATGAACAAATTGGTTTTTCGTAGAGTGTTCTAAGTGCAATATTAAGCGAGATATTGAAGATCAAAGCAGTTTTTATTTTGTCTGAAATTCAATCGATGTATTCAATGTCATCTAGCGGAGAGCGAATAAATTTTATGCATGCTTATGAAAAAGGATTTCATAGTGCTTGAAATAAGCTTTAAAATGAGCACTGTTAAAAGTCTTTTGCACGTAAAATGAGTGAGCTGTAATGAAAAAAAGAGGAACATCTAATGGTTTTTTTTTTAATCAATGGGTTTTATAAGTGCCATTTCCACCAAAATTAAAATTAATCGTATTCCGTCTGAGATTAACTTCAATATAAAGGGTTTGATGGATTCTAGCAGTTTGGCTGCTTTGAAACACATATTTTTCGAAAAAATCAAGATTTTAAGAGAAAAAAAATTTTCGAATTTTCAAAAAAACCACCTTTTTTCATATCTCAAAAATAATGAGAGATACGTAAAAAAGTGCAATAATAAAAATGTAGGTTTTTTTAGACAAAAAGTTTGGTTTTTTTCCGTCACACGAAAATTGACGGAGATATGATTGTTTAAAGAGCGCGCGGTAGCGCAATCACAGTCTCTCTCTAGCCCTTTGACCCTTCACCGCTTCAAAATAAAAGTTTTTTCACAACATATGGTAATGAAAAAAGTTGTAGCTCTTTTAATTATCCTTAAAATGGTTTTTTATAAGTTGTGATAGCTTCAAAATTGAAATTATTGCCCAAAAACTAATCTTATTTTTTTCTACTTAGTAAACTAAACATTAGTAAACTGAGAATTCCGAATTTTCTATTGCCAATAACTTGAAAAGTATTGGGTTTCTGAAAAAACTTTATAGAACATTTTTTGCTTAAAATTAGGTCTTCTATCGATATCCGAGGTAATTTTGAAAACACATTTCCACCACAGAAAAGGGGTGGCAACCACCCCCAGGGTGAAAACGGAGTTCGGATCAGTATCACTTTTGAAGTTAAGGGTAAGATAAGTCTAATTCCAAAATTTCATGTAAATCGGTTCATAGTAAAAAATTTCGGAGGTAAAAACCTATTTTACACTTCAATGACTGCACTAATTGGGAATCCCAATGAAGAAGAAGCAGATAACCTTTTATCCTTATACGGATGGAGACTATCATGGAAAAGATAGAAGTAAGGTTGGAAAGATATTTAAATTTGAAACAGGTTACATGTAATACAGAAAAATGAAATTGCATAAAGGATATCCTGCACAACTTTTTGCATAATTGAATTGAAATGTTACCTAAAGTTTTATTTTATTTCCTAGGAATGAAAAGCTAGCATAAGTTAATTTTTCACAGTGAAACAGTGAGAAGTATGCAAATATTTATATATATATATATATATATATATATATATATATATATATATATATATATATATATATATATATATATATATACATTTGAGAAATAGTTTACTACATATATTATGGTCCATGGTGTACATAGAGCATTTGTAACAAAGTTTGTAAGAATGATACTGCTTTTGTTAACCAAAAAATATATATATATATATATTTATAGAGTAACATATATATATATATATATATATATATATATATATGTATATGTATATATATAAATATATATATCAGGGGCGGCTAGTCAAAGGAGGCTAAGGAGGCTAAGCCTCCTCAATAATATTCCGTGTATCACTAATATATATATTATATTGAATATAGCATATTCATATTAATCAAAATCATATTATTTTATGCACCTACCTTCCTTTCAACCTACATTATATAATGTAATTTATTCATTAAGATAGAAGATATTTACATTTACTGCATTTCATTCATTTCAAGATTTGTGGCAACGCTGCGGAAGGCTTAGAAAGGTATATTCTCAACGTTCATTATGCCTGCCACAGAAAAGCAAACAACGGTGCAAATACTCCGAATGAATACTTCATTGCAATAGAAAAGCAAAACACATGTAAATGGCAACACGGATAGGAACCCAGTCTCATACAATGTCGACCAATCACAACTATAGAATTTCGCGTGACATCGAGTGAATTCGTTGGAGAGCATTAATTGAAGTAGTGTGATCGTAGTTACTAATGGCAGCGTGTTTACTTATATTGCTCGCGTATTGTTTTAAAATGAGTTTGGTTACTGAAGTTAATTTCAAAAATTTCAATGGTGACTTAGTGGAATATTTGTTATCCCATAACTTTAGTGCACTAAGTTATGAGGATAAAGTTTTGATAAAAACATTGCGACCTACCCCTGAATTAAACAATTTGGTGCAGCGTAACAGACAACAGAACCGCGGTTTTAATACAAGGAATTATGAGAGACATCCTTGCCTAACCGGATCACAGGTAAAAAATGAAGTTTTTGTTGGCAGTGTTTACTTTCTACTAGTGAAAATGTCTCTGTTTGGGGCCGCTTAGGATTTGAGGATTTAATTCTATACCTAGTTGAAAGTGAGGAATTTTTCACCGATAAAGTAACTTTAAATACAGCACGCGGGTTAATATCTTACTTACAAGATAAGGAATTTATATATTTTTCAAACATCTTTAAATTAATTTTTGAACAAACAGAAATAGTTTTTCAAATCTTACAGCACAAGTTTTCAGATGTAATTTACTCACGAAATCGACTCAAGTTTCTTTTGGAAAAAATTTCAGAATTTCGTGCAGAAGTTTATTTTAAAAAACTTTTTTCTGTATTTCAAACTACTGATGATACGACTCAATTTAGCCCAAAACGAAAGAAATTCAGTTACACAGATATGGAGCTTCACTATAAGCAAATATTTTATGAAATTTTGGATACTATTAGGGGTCAAATAGAAATAAGGTTCTCTGATTTGAAAGAACTGCATTTCTTCGACTTACTCAATAAAAATTTGTTAACCGGATTTTCGGCTAATTTTCCAGATAACCTTTTGGAAAATTTATGTCAAAAATACACTTTTTTTGATAAGGTGGCCATAAAAAGTGAACTGTGTGTTGTTTATAATGACAATGAAATTTTGGGGCAAAATGAAAATCATGTGAGGACTATTAAATACCTTTTTGATAATGATTTGAATCAAGATTTACCCCAAGTTTATAAACTCTTATGTCTATTTGTTTCTATCCCGGTGACATCGGCTTCCGTAGAGCGCTCGTTTTCCACTCTTAAGAGAATTAAAACTTATTCACGAAATTCAATGAGCCAGGATCGTTTGAAAAATATTAATTTGTTGTCTATTTAAAAGGAATTGGTAAACCTTTTGGCGAAAGATAAAAAATTTTATGAGGATATTATAGATCATTTTGCTACCGTTAAAGATCGCAGAATCCCGCTAATCTTCAAAAATATATAATAACTTTTTATTTGCTCTCACCAGCTGTTAACAAATTCGTTAAGTAGGTAGGTAGGTACCTACTTTGTGAAAGAAAAAAAATTTGATGAATAGATGAATTGATTAATTGGTTGAGAAGAGTTTTTGTGAATATTGTAAATAGGAGTTGTAGGTCTCAAGGTAGACACTCGAAAGTGAAAACAAATTAATAGCTTAGGGTGCTTGTTTTATTTTGATTTTCTTTAAATTATAAGGCGGTTGACCTTGAAATCCTAAAAATTTTAGCCTATGGTGTATTTTTTAACACCTCTTGTAGCCTCCTCAAACCAAAACCTCACGAGCCGCCACTGATATATATATATATATATATATATATATATATATATATATATATATATATATATATATATATATATATATATATATATATATATATATATATATATATATATATATATATATATATATATATATATATATATATATATATGTATATATATATATATATATATATATATATATATAATATATATATATATATATATATATATATATATATATATATATATATATATATATATATATATATATATATATATATATATATATATTTATTGGGTAACAAAAGCAGTATCATTCTTACAATCTTTGTTACTAATGCTCTATGTACAACATGGACAATAATATTTGTAGTAAACAATTCCTCAAATGTAGTATTAATATTCAAAGTTTAGAATAACACATAAGATAATAATATTGGTAATACTGCAGTACTATTTAATTCCTACTTATTTTCATTAAAAAAATTTTTAATGGCACAGTGGTAATTATAAAAGAAAAACTATTTTAAAATTTCGAAATATAATTTGACTAAACTTTCTTACCTCTTTACACATCATACTCCATAGTGTCTTGTTCAGCGTATCTTTTTCATGGATTTCATCGGAAATCGGCTGAGTGTAAACAAGCAAAGTCTCTACTATATTCTCCCTGACTTTTGAACACTTAACGTAATGTGGAGAGTCAACGGGGTAAGAAAGTAGAAGATTGTAAGTTTGCAACAAAACCGGAACAACAGTTAGGTCTTTGAAGTTTGTATTACGGCACTGTATGGCATATGTTAACATCTGTTTCAGTAACATTACACTGGGTTGTATTATTACAATTGTTGAAAGACCTTGTTGGGACATGAAGCTGGAGGAATGCAAGCCCGGCTGTTTGTAATGATCACACAATTTCTGAAGGATTTTCGTAATAAGAGAGACTCCATCAAGAGAAAAAAGCTGAAGAATAACATGCTTGTGTTTCAGTTCAACATAACTATTGAATGGATTTTCAGATATCGAATATTTATTGGAATATTTAGAAATTCCAAAATCGTAAATGATCCTTAAACTTGTAATAATTTCTTCTGGCCTCTCTGTTATATTATCAATTTCTTTTTGGATAAATTCAACAAATGGCGATATATTATCATAAGATAATGATGTGTTTTCTATTGGTGACATATAGGAGCTAATACTGTTCAACTTGAAGGAACATACATCTTGCTGTCCATCATAACTCAAAAGATGAAGAATCTCTTTGCTATATTTCTCTAGTACATGTATGTTTGTAGAATGCATTAACACAAAATGAACCAAATCAATAACATACAAAATCCCTGGCGATTTTTTCACTTTTAATAATTGATTTTCTGGTTTCTCTTTAACGTTTACAAATTGTGCAATACATTTGAAATTTTCTGTCATACCAAGTACACTTGCGACTGCAATTTTCCCAACCACAGACAATGTTAAGCAGAAGAGTCCGTGTAGTTCATTGAGAATTTCACTAGCTGATAAATCGTAATTAAACTTTGGTCCTATATCTAAGAGACAAGCTATGTGCCAGTAACTTTTGAGTCTGTATGATAAAATGATTCCCAAACTGTGAGATTTTAAATCTATTCCATTTTGAATGGAATATTGCACTTCTTCGTCCGTTTGAAGCAAATATTTCAGAAGAATGTTCATTGCTTCAGAATGAGAAGACAAATATTTTATACCGTCATATGTCTCTGACAAATCTGATATCACTTCTAATATCGGTATTTTTATTACCGGCAAATTCGAAAGTAGCGAATGTGTCAGTAGAAAAACAATATATTCTATGAAATCGAACATTTCAAAATATTCAACAAGAATATTTTTAACATTTTCCCGAACAATGTCAAATTGGGATGCCACTGGTAAAAATCTTTTTGGTTGTGTCAAAGTAAATTGTCCGTTTCGTAGGTATTGCAAGATTTGATCCAAAAATTTACTAATCAAGTTAATTTCACTGGTGGTAACATTCGATTCTGAATTCTTCAATTTCAATATGACTGAGTGAAATTGAGTAAAAATTTCATGCAGATTAATTTTTCGTATAATTGAGCATAATGAGAACTTCAAACGTACAGAGGTATTGTGTCTCAACTGTTCTAAAAGTGTTATATAATTATTTTTGAATTCTTCTCTGCTATATCCATTTTGTTGAACAGAATTTTCGTTCTTGACTTGTAAAAATTTTTCCATTGAAAATTTATGAATCAAAGATATATCTAAAGCTCTTAAAATCATAAGCTTAATAGATGGTGCCATGTATTCTTGTTGGTATAGGTCTAGAAGAACTTTGAAAATATCGAAATTTTTTTTTAAGAGATAAGTGACGAAAATGTTACTATCAAAACAAAATTGTGCAACTCTCAATCCACATTTAATGTGCCGAATTTTATAGATGGGTTGATCTTGACTGTTTGCTAGCTCATAGTCCAAAGCAATTTTCAACCAATCAACCATTGTTTCAAAAATATAACGAATTTGATCAGAAATTTCATTATCTATATCACTCCATTCCGATGTGCTTACATTTCTTATTTGATCATAGATTTCATTTATCAGTATGAAATTTTCAACACTACCTATAGTGGAAATTAGTTTTTCACACAAATGAATGAATTCTTCTTTTATTTCAGTATTCAACTTGCAGAATTCTTCTACAACATATTTAGTTATGCTTGATTTGAAGAAGTCATCACAAATTCCTATGGTTATTTTTAAATTTTCGGTGATTTCTAAAGAACTACTAGATACCTTATATGGTTTTGAAGCAATATACGTTAACAAATCTGTTGAACCTGGCACGAATATTCTAAATAACTCGTCATTGTCGCCAATCTCATTATATTCGTCTGCAAGATCGTGGAACTGATCATTATCGTCTAAAATATCCTCATCGCTGAGAATGGGTTCAAATTCTTCAACATCTAATTTCGAGGACTCTTCAACTATTGGGGCGATTTGTTCTCGCTCTTCCGGAGTATTTTTCAAACCTTTCTTTTCATGAAATTCTTCTGGATTTTGCTCTCTGTCTGTTTCAGGAGGATTTTCCATTATTTCATGTGGAGTTTTTGGACGTTTGGGTGACATAATTGGAGGAGTTCTTGGACGCTTTCTATCGTCCCTTTCTTTGTCTTCAGATCTTCCATAAGAACGCCGGCAAGAATCGTCATGTTTATAGGAACGGTCTCGTCCTCTATCTCTATCTGTACCTGTTGAAATGAAAAATAAATTTTATATATCAATATGTTCAACTGTAAAATTTGGTTAGAAATCATTCAAATTCAAAAGATGAAGAAAAACACAATTATCACTCCATCTAAATGAAGACAACTGGGAGATGAAAGAAAGGGAAGAAAATTTGATAAATATTCACCTCTATCATGATCATTATCTCTGGGTGATCCTCTGTAATCTCTGGGTTGTCGATCTCTATCCCTAGATTGTCCACTTGAATATATTTTATCTCTATCTCTTTTATCAGACTCATTTCTATGATCTCTTTCAAGATTTGCAGTCTTCTCATACATCATATCCCTAGCTCTATCTCTATCTCGTTCACCTTCACTTGGCCTTGGACAAACTTTGTTCCATTCAGTATTTTCAACGTGATAATTTCTAGGATCCTTTGGAGGATCATTATAATAATCTTGATACTCTGGCTGATAAGTTTCAGGTTGGGTGTAAGGTTGTGGGTAAGCTTGTGTAGGTTGATCATATTCTACAGGTATAGATATATTTTCAGTAGGCCATTCTGTTTCTAAGTGATTTCCAGCAAGCACTTGTTGAGGTTCTACAAGATTAGGTTGACTAGGAACAACTGGTGGATTCACTGCAGGTTGAATTATTTGTTCTGCTATGTTCTTGGTTAAGGTTCCATAAACAGCAAGAGTTATAGTTGTATACCATCCTCTGAGCACTAATCCATCTGTGGGAATCTTACGAATAGAATCATTTGGAGGGCATTCCAAATTGATACATCCATTTTGGTTATATTCAAATCCGCCTAAAGTTTCAAATGTACTCGCTCCAGGCTTCCCAAGATCGTTGACAAAAAACTCAATTTTAAATTGACTAGGATTAGTAGCCCCAAGTCTTACACCGCCAGGAAAATCAGCCTGAACTCTTGCTCCAAGAGGTATAATTCTCACTTCAGTTACATAGACTGGTTTCGGAAACTGCACCAAATCTAAATTAATTTCTTCCGTATTATCATGTGCGAATGTGTCAAAAAATAATAACTCCCCAAATTCAGATATGTTTTCCATTTTAAATATTTGTAATCATTTGATTTTGGTATTTATTTATTTTTTGAGTATACTCCTCTATTATTTACATCACTCTATGTTCCTACGATTGACTATTATTAGGGGTACATTCCTATATAAGAAGAGTAGTTGCTCGCAAATACTACTCTGATTTGTTCCGTATTAGTTTATACTGATTTCGTGCTGCCAACACGCTTTTCATCATGAACCTTAAATAACGAGTTTCAAGATTTAAATCTGACATATAAAGAATGATGAGTGTAATGTATCATACTGTGTAATTTCTTGAGGAAAATATAATCTTTTTCTCACAAGAGTATTTGTTCAGTATAACGAAGGTACCATCTACTTACGTAAGTGTGAGGAAATATAGTATTGGGTGCCAGTGGCTACAACAATATCATTCTAAAAACTATTAAAAATTCTTAGTTTGAAACAATTTTCCGTTAAATTTAGAGACTAATAGGAAACGGTTATTATGGTCAATATCATATATATATATATATATATATATATATATATATATATATATATATATATATATATATATATATATATACTATAATATATACTTACTACAGTACGTAGTACAGATATATATATATCTAAGATTTCTATGGTCAATATAGACAATACTATCTATAAAAGGCGATTTACGAAATTACAATTGGATCATATAAATTTATCTACGCTCATCATTTGTAAGTATTAATTAAAGAAAATATTTTCTCTCAGTTCCATCTCTTCTATTCCCTATCCAATAAAATTTCTTTTGATAATAATAGGCACAGATAAAACATATCAATGAAGTTTAAAATTGAAAATATTAGTTTCACTATATAAAGCCATGTGTTGTTTTATTTCAAATTCTAAATATCAGTTCTTATATCAATGTTTGTTAATTTTATATACTGAACCTATTCACAAAAAAGAATATTATGTTGTCGAACTGTCATAGAGTGTGTTATATGGGTGTGATAACGAAGATATCTTGGTGGGGCCAACGTTCCACCAGTCAATTTGACGTTTGGCACTTGACAGGTGATCTAGTAGTGTTTATTGAACCCGTGAATTGTGAAATGCGTTGAAAATACAGAATTCGTGCTGATGATGAACTTTATAAGTATACTATAAAGAAATATGAGTGTTTTTGGTGATTTCCAGCAAGTATGGTTGCAAAGATTTCCAGAAAGTCCGCTACCCGGAGCATGGGAGGAAGATGTCCGAGCCAATCTGTCAAAACATAAACAAAAAGTTCTATTACTCAGAGAAGAATTAGAGAAAGAACAATTTTACGTGGAATATTTAGAAAGATTGCTTAATGATGTAGAACAGCACAAGAAACAGGTGGAAAGTGGCAAGAAAGGAGATAATCGTAATGTCATAGAGACTGATTTATCTAAGGTAAATATTGATATTCTCAGGTGTGTACCTAGTAAGAGTTATTAGTGCTCCATGTTAGTTTCCCAGGAAGTATTCTAAAGTTAACTTTTGTCTTTATGTTGTATAAATATAAAATTGAAATTTCAACCAATTAAATTTAGAAGAAAACTAAGATCTCATAATCCTAATTATAAAATTAATGATCAGCTAATTGGAGAATTTAAGCTTTAAAGAAAATTTAATTATTAATTCATAATTCTATTTGTATCATGATATTGCAATGAACTGGACTATTCTTATTATAAAAATAACTTGTTAGGATGCTGGGAAAAGCATACTAAACTCACTTAGTCATTAGAGTGACTATATTCTCCATAATTATATTTGGAATATTTTCATTCACAACATGTTCATTGATGAATGATAATAATCGTACAAACTGTTATATTAAAAAAAGAAAGAAATATTATTTGTATTTGATTGCTTGCATCTCTATTTCATTTAATTTTAATTTTAACTTTTACATAATTACAAACAAATTGTCCAAAATGCAAATCTACAAAACAAAATTTCTACTACTTAACTTTTTATAATAAGTGTATAACTAATTGATAATGGTTTGCTAATTACATCTCAGTTATTATATCATTTCCAAATATGATTCTGGAAAAATTCAGTGGAAGATTATGTAAATGCTGATATCCACAATCATGCATATAGCACATGAACTTTCACAATTTGAATTAAAAGAAAAGCAAACATTCTCCTATAATGAGAATTCTCCTTTCAAAACCTATGTTCACTCAACCGATTCCATCAAGAAGTCGAATGAAATTGAATATTTTATAGTTACATAGAAAACTCAATACATTTGAGATTGTTATGTAATATCAGTTGGAACATAAAGTAAGATGATTAATTGATTTCCAGACTTAGATTGTATTGGAAATATCTTGAACAAAGATAAATGAAATAGAACATAGAAGTACCAAAGTCTTCTAAAACATAAACACAGACATAAGTTTCAATTATAAAGGATACTAAAAAATGTATATTGTTGATTACAGTTTAAAGTGTAAAATCTGTGTATTACTATTAAACACATCCGATAAGTGATAAGACAACAATTCTTGAATTGAGTAAGAGGGGATTGTATCACCATAGGATTTAGTGGGAGTCACAGCCACATAGTGTAAATTTGAGTAAATAGTGTGGATCGTGTTTGCCTTATTTTTGCATACTGAGGAGTGACATACAAGAAGTGAACGATCGGTATATATTTCAATCTGTTGTGCATAGTTTACCTTCCGTGGGTAGTTTTATAGATTTTGTTAATTTCTAAACTAGTCTAGACAGATCAAATCATGAAAAATATACAAGTTGATCATGGACAATTTAATATAGGTAGTACATAAAGTGAACAAGAAAAATTCTTCAATAATTTTAAATTAAGTTTAGGCATATAATAACATTTTTTAAATTATTGAAGAATTTTCCTTGTTCTTTTTATGTAGTATATTAAATTAATCATGGTCAACTTGTATAGGCATCTGAAAATAAGAATGCAGCGCCAATGTGGCCAGTCGTAGAACTATAAATATTGACATTGGAATATTTATGTTGTATTTGTTGTGTGTTTATTTGTGTTTTTGAAATATAATTTTACCATAAATATAAAGACTTTTCAGGCTTCTTTAGTGAACAAGTGTCTTACTGTGTATGTATTCTCATTGCTATTGAGGCGATAGGTGCTTATCATCATTTGTTTTGTAGCCAAATTGAAAGATATCTCAGGTTAGATCATGAGATGAATATCTTAAATCTCTGATTGACTCGTTCAATATATACTCTAGCAGCTGCTATTTTGGCATTCAACAATGCTTCTTCTGTAGTCAACTGTTTTTTGTCTTTCAAAAGTGGTGGCCTGATCAACTTTATTTTAAACTGTTGACAAATATCATCTATCAAGAAACCTTTGTCCACCATAATAGCATCCTGTGAGCTTTCTAACTTTAAAATTAAGTCACTTTGTTGGAAAATCGTTTTATTAGAATCTTTTTTCCCATATGGTTCACTAATATAAGTAATTAAACCTCCAGGAGAAACACCTGTCATGAATTTCACTGTGTTATTAGATTTATACTGAGAGTAAAACCTGAACCTGCAGCAAAGGCACTTTGGTTTCTGTATGAAAATTTCTGTACAGTCTAAGATGATTCGAGTATTTTGAAAACTTTCAAAACATATTGGCATGTTTTTCTGTATTTCTGAATATTCTGGGAATCTCATGACACAACTAAGAACTCTACTCATAATAGGTAGCATTTCATAAATATATTTTTGGCATAATTCTTGTGAAATGCCAAATAAAAGAGATAATGTCACATATGTAAGGTCACATTTCAATTTTGTCAATACTAAAACAATACGCTGTTTGATTGTTAATCTATGTGACCGTTGATCACTGTAAACAGATTGTACTGCTTTTACTATTGTATCTAATAGTTTTATATTATTGAGACCAGTGAAACTGTTTAGAGCACTATCTGTAGTTATCAGATCACACAAAGTAGAGACTTTAGGAGTATACCCTTTTTCCCTTCTACACAAACACGATATTTATCACCAGCTGGCGGAAAAGCATGGAAATTAACATTTGAACATTTATTTTCCCAGGAAGAACACTGAGGAACTGAACAATAACGATTCGAACGACTTATAGCTTTCAAAATGATTGCAAATAATAAATATTTGTAAAAAATCACACAAAAACAAACACAAAACAAAGGAGAACGTAAGAACTTTGTCAAGATTTTTAGTTATTCTGATTGTCACCAGGCGGCGTAGCGCTTATTTTGATTCGACTATATTATTAATGATTTGATTCTGAAAATATGCGTAAATCGCAACAAGTATTCCAGGAGCGCACTCTCGTGAGTATGTCCAGAGTTTTTTAAAAACGCTATGTTTGCGTCGGAACCACATACACCACAGTTGCAGAGTAGACATTTTATGTCAGGAAGTTATGTATTCTCCCGACGGGATTCTGCATTTTTGATCTAAGCGGTGAATTGTTGGTTTCCAATATCCTTGGTGTAGGGTAACGTCAATGAATTAACTTCAGTAACCAAAAAAAATAAGTAAACAGGCCGGCCATTAGACAATACGATTTCCAACGAGTTCGCTCGATGTCACGCGAAATTCTATAGTTGTGATTGGTCGACATTGTATAAGACTGGGTCGCGATCGGTGTTGCCATTTACATGTGTTTTGCTTTTCTATTGCAATGAAGTATTCATTCCGAGTATTTGCACCATTGTTTGCTTTTCTGTGGCAGGCATAATGAACGTTGAGAATATACCTTTCCATGCCTCCGCAGCGTTGCCACAAATCTTGAAATGAATGAAATGCAGTAAATGTAAATACTTTCTATCGTAATTAATAAATTATATAATGTAGGTTGAAAGGAAGGTAGGTGCATAAAATAATATGATTTTGATTAATATGAATATGCTGAATACTGACTATTCAATATAATATTTTAGTGATACACGGAATATTATTGAGGAGGCTTAGCCTCCTTAGTCTCCTTTGACTAGCCGCCCCTGATTGCGAAGTATCGAAAGTCAACAGTGAAGTGCGGGGGGATTTTTATATCGGTTTTAGACCTGTATCAGGATTTTCGAGATATATATATATATATATATATATATATATATATATATATATATATATATATATATATATATATATATATATACAGTGCTTTCATGATGAAAGGAACAAATTCATTAAAAAATTAGGTTTCTATTTCATGTTAAAATCCTCGGACAGGTCGATTAGTATTTTTATTTGGGCATTTTTCGCAATAAAAATTTTGTATACAGGATGTCTCATTCAAGAGCTATGGCTTTGTCATTAGTTTTTTTAAAGGTAATACCCTGTATATTATTTCACTTTACAATTCTACGATAAATTCTTATCACTTTTTGTGAACATACCATATGCCTCAACTCGATGGATTGCCAGAAACGGAGATAGTGGGTAATGAGAGGTACGATATGAAAACACACAAATGTAATTACTAATTTAATTTTTACATATGTTCAATCTGTTGTCCGTTTACTTCGAGACTTTTTTGAAGTCGATTCAATGTTTCCCGTTGCACATTTTCAATTACTTCTGGACTGATAAGTCTTATTTCCTGCCTGATTCTCTCTTTTAGATCATCAATATTATTTGGTCTATTCAAATAAACTTTAGACTTCAAATAACCCCATAAGAAAAAATCCAATGGGGTTATGTCCGGTGATCTTGGCGGCCACTCAATCGGACCTCTCCGTCCTATCCATCTGTTGGGAAAAGTTGCATCAAGAAATTGTCGAACAGCGATTGAATAGTGAGGAGGTGCCCCATCTTGTTGAAACCATATCTCGTTATTAGGTATGTCAGGATCTTGTGGGTTAGGAAACAAAACAGCTAAAGCCGGAATGAGTTCGAACTGGAGAAAGTTCAAGTAGTCCTCTCCGTTTAGTGTTCCTTCAAAAAAATAGGGACCAACTATACGATTTCGAACAATCGCTGCCCATGTATTAATTTTTTGAGGCCGCTGTGTGTGGCATTCTTGCATCCAATGAGGATTCTCGGTCGCCCAATACCTACAGTTTTGTCTGTTGACGTGGCCATTTAAAGTAAAGGTGGCTTCATCAGAAAAAATTATGTTTGTAATGAAATTTAGATGTTGATTATGAATTTCAAGAATCTGCTCACAAAACTGTACTCTGCGGTCAGAATCGTCTTCTAATAATTCATGTACCAGCTTAATTTTATAGGGATGATACTTATTTACCTTAAGTATTTTATGCACGGACCCTACTGATAAATTGAAATTATTGGAAATTGTAGTAATGGATGTATGAGGGTTATCTTGGGTTTCTAGTAGAACGTTCAGCACTGTTTCTTCAGATACTCTCGGTGGTCTTCCTTTAGGTAAATCTCTAACGTGGCCGTATCTCCTGAATTTTGATTCAATTTTGCTGACTGTCGATCTAGTAATTGGCGGACGATCAGGATGATTTTCATTGAATAGATTGCAGACTTCTTCTTGTGAACGCGCCCTATCTCCAAAACCAATCATCATAAGTACTTCAATACGTTCTCTCTCAAGTAATTGCATTTTCTTAAACAATGAAGTAGTGTAGTGCCTGGAGTGTTAAAAACGTGAAAACTGCGGACTATACAGCACCAGTGAATGAATTCAGATGGTACATGTGAAATTTCATTCTTCAGATTTAATGACAATGTTTACCAAAATTTTTTTTTGTACTTTTAATCCACATTTTAAATCTCCAGGTGCTCCACTATCTCCGTTATAATCTGGGAATCCATCAAGTTGAGGCATATGGTATGTTCACAAAAAGTGATAAGAATTTATCGTAGAATTGTAAAGTGAAATAATATACAGGGTATCACCTTTAAAAAAACTAATGACAAAGCCATAGCTCTTGAATGAGACACCCTGTATACAAAATTTTTATTGCGAAAATTGCCCAAATAAAAATACTAATCGACCTGTCCGAGGATTTCAACATGAAATAGAAACCTAATTTTTTAATGAATTTGTTCCTTTCATCATGAAAGCACTGTATATATATATATATATATATATATATATATATATATATATATATATATATATATATATATATATATAAATATATATATATATATATATATTTATTCGAATTGTTGTTGCCTGTGAACTATTTCTAATCTTCTGATAATTATTAGCAATAACAGGCTTGCTGAATCTTAAAAAACTCGATTTTATTAAAAAGTTGACGTTTCGCCACGACATACGTGGCTTTATCAAAACTTTTGAAAAAATTGAAATTTCTTTGACATTTATTGATTTGAAAAAATTTGAATAGAAACAGACTACTCTGTTTCACTAAAATTTTTCGGCTGTGGCCGTTCTTTGTTATTTATTACGTGCTATTCAGTCCAATATTAACATTCAAATCTGTTATTATTAGATGGTAAGGGAAACCACAGAAACCTTTACCCACGTAATGTTCGAAATAGGTTCAAATTATTTTGATTTTGAAGTAATTAATAACTGAAGACGGCCACAGCCGCAATGAGAAATTTTTTAAAAAAAGATAAATAGTACCCTATTCTTTGACTCATAATGCTGTAACAGGCGAAACTAGTCGAATAAAAAGTTATTTTCATTTTGTGGTTTTTAGACAAGTTGTTTTCTTATTATTTAATTTTTTAATATATATATATATATATATATATAATATATATATATATATATATATATATATACTATTATATATATATATATATATATATATATACTATATCTATATATATATATATATATATATATATATATATATATATATATATATATATATATATATATATATCTATATATATATATATATATATATATATCTATATATATATATATATATATATATATATATATATATATATATATATATATATATATATATTATATACAGTGGCGCCGACTCATGAAAAATATTGGGAGGCCCATACCGGGGGTCTTGCCCCGGGAAATTTTCTAAATTTTAGATGAAAAAGAGTGTATTTTAAAGTTTTTTTAAGCATTATAGAGTCATATGATCAACATTACAACGCCGAAAACACGACTCCCGATAACTCCGAGAAACTCGACAAGCCTGACACAATTTCTGTCGAAACAAAACATAAACACGTACGGTATTTTCGTGAAAAGTTAATTTAATTTACAGTTATATTTATGCTTATAGACTATTACAGATCAGTGAATATATAGCTCTGAGAAGACCGAAATTATATTCAAATAAATTCTAAACTACTTACCATTAAAAGAATAAAACATAAAATATTGCTGTCGCATATTTTATGTTTTATTCTTTGAATAAGGCTCAGGCTTCATTAAATAAAAATAATATCTCTAAGTTAATGCTTTGAAAATATTCAAGTATTATAAAATAATGAATATAAAAATATTTGAATATTTAAAAACAACTAATCCAGTAATATAGTAGTAAAGCCTTGTACAGAGATATTTAGAAACTGAAAATTTAACATTCTGTATGTATTTAATTCTCTATTTTATAAAGATTTTTAATATTGCTCTAAATAGCATTATTAGGGCTAGAGTGTCTTTAGAAAGGTGCAAAAGTCGATCGTCGAGTCTAACTAATAATTTTCTTAAACTATTGGGAGGGGGGCGGAGCATGTATGTATGTATGTACGTATAAATATTTTTTTTGTTGCTGTTGTTCTGTTGTACAGATTAGCATCTCCAGCGGCTACTATCAGCCCAAATTAGTTGAATTTTGATATCTGGGGTTCTTTTTGAGACAAAACTTTCAATCTCCTTTTGCGAATGGATTTCCGGGAAGATTCTCTATACATTGTCAAGATTAAATTTCGAAATTGTGATAAACCAAGACCTTAATTTGGAACGCTTCTTAAGAAAATGAATGAACGAAATACAGGAATTTATGAAAAGCGTGATATAAGAAAACGACAATGACGAAGAAAAGATAAGATAATCTTCATTTGTAATCGATTTAACTACACGGTTTGTCATAAGTAAAGAATAGTGAGCAAAAAAGGAAGCGAATATCAGATACATTAGAAAATTGAACATACGTTAAAGCAATTTAAATTCAATTCTTGTAGCAAGTCGTAAACGTCCAATATTAAATTTCGAGAATTGATCATTATGATAAATATTGATAAATGAATGAATCCATCTATTAAGATATTTAAGACTAATGAATTTTCACTTTATGGCAATTACAATGCATACTCTATAAATATTGATTCAATCAGAAAACTAATATATAGGCTTTTGCACCGTATATTATTAAACTAAGTTTAATGATAAACCGAGTTTAATTTGACATTTGACAAGCGAAAATGTCAAATTAAAATCGATTTATCATTAAACTTAGTTTAAAATATACGGTGCAAGAGCCTATTAATCTCATAAAACTGTATGGACCTGATAATGTAATACCAGGTGTTTCAAAATAGTTATTTATGTACCAAGGGCGTTAGGATCTAGTAACGCACGTGGTGCATACAGAATTTATTTTTCACGAAAAAATTAATTTTTATTATAATGAAAAATCGATTTTAAAATTGGTTCATTGCTCTCTGTACTTTCCATTTTCCTTCTCATAGTAGGCATGTCATTTGTTGATATTTTGACGTTTGTAAATATTTTTGTCATCATATTTAGCGAATGTCATTGCTGCTTTCTTTGTGTAATCTTATAGAAATAATGGAAATGAAAATGAATTTACTCAAGAATATCATAGAAAATGCAGCCAAAGCTGCGAATAATTTATTTCCGGAGTCGTATACGACAACGATTATGAAGTATTTAATCAATGAAAGTTGCTTCATTTCTCCTCGTACAATTAGCGGGCGTTATGATCCATAACGCCCGCTCATTACGCCCTCTAGGGCATAATGAGTGCGTTTATAGCAACCGTATCCAAGGTGAAATAAACATATAATATACAAGTGAAAAATAAAATGTCATATGTCACTGCTTAAGATTGAGATATATAATATAGGGGGTGTTCAAGTATTACGTAACGCAATTTTTGAAGATTTTTGACCCTCCCTCCCCCCTATGTAACGCGCCGTAACGTTTACATGAACCCTCCCTCCCCCTCCGTAAACGTTACGTAACACCCAAGTGACCATTTTTACCTAAAAGTCACAAATATGTTGCTCAAAATACCTGAAAGTCGCTAAAATTCCTATGTTATTGTTTAAATCGCGTTTTCGTTAATAATAAACAAAACAAGAGATTTCTCACTTGCAATACATGCGTATAATGTTTATTTTATTGTTATTTAATAAATAATCATACATAATGTGAAATGTTGAAATGGGCTCAAATTTGTCCTAATAAACTTTCATTACTAATCTTACATTTAATTATGCCGTTTTCCTGACTTGGCCCTGTCCTTACAGACATTTTTAGCTTAATCCACCATCATTTTTCTCATGCATTATTCGATTTTAGCTTATTAACAAGTTTTTACTTTGAGAACCTGCTTATTAAAATGGGTGCGATCAGCAAAGTTGGACCTAGGACCCCAAGATAATTTTTCGTTTCATGTCTTTTTATGATATATATATATATATATATATATATATATATATATATATATATATATATATATATATATATATATATATATATATATATATATATTTATATATATATATATATATATATATATATATATATATATATATATATATATATATATATATATATATATATATATATATATATATATATATATATATATATATATATATATATATATATATATATATATATATATATATATATATATATATATATATATATATATATATATATATATATATATATATATATATATATATATATATATATATATATATATATATATATATATATATATATATATATATATATATAATATATATATATATATATATATATATATATATATATATATATATATATATATATATATATATATATATATATATATATATATATATATATATATATATATATATATATATATATATATATATATATATATATATATATATATATATATATATATATATATATATATATATATATATATATATATATATATATATATATATATATATAGTAATTGTACTGATGGTCACAAGAAGTAGTGAAAACTTGCATGATCCTTTGTTTAGCTGACTAAGTACCGAGAGCTTGATTGGGGTCTAAAGGATTTGGCATCGACAGGGTGGCGGCAGGAAAGAATGATTTCAAAGCACTCCTCAAGATGGAACATCAGGATTCGGAAGCGCATTTAATTATTTACAAAAAATATTGCGAGTCACGGACGTGAGCGCTATACCATTTTTAGTTTTTCTTTAGCCGTTTTTTAAATTTCGTTGGCAGTTTTTGGCACAGTTGGCACACAAGTCAGCATGAGAGCTTTTATAGGGCAAAAACAGCTGATGATGCAAATCTCCCTCTTTTGAGAACATTACAGTATATCACTCCCTCTTTTTATTTCAATATGAAAACAATGTTACGTAACGCGTTGTTCGAACCCCCCTCCCGCCCATGTAACGCATCGTAACGTTTTGCAAGACCCCCCCACCCCCCAAACTGCGTTACGTAATACTTGAACGCTCCCTAAATAGTAGAAATATCCATATTATTTTATCCATAGTGGATCAACTGATGAAGTTTTAATCAATTACAGTTAATTCAAATCCACCCTTTCAATAGTTAAAATAATTGAATTAGCTATTTAAGTCATGTGAAAATGCCATGTTTAGTGACAGAAAATTCTTCCGATACCAAAACAATTTCATGCGCGGTTAATACTGTGGTGTTCGCTTGGCAACATCGCGTGAAGTAAGCTCTCAAGACCCTTCATAGATGAACCACTAGAAGCATTAGAAGCAATCAGTGCCGACAGCTTCAAGCGGTCGATGCGGGGCAATCTGCAGTTTCAATACAAAATTTATGTTCGCAATACACGGACCGCTCAAGCAATTCAGCAGTCGTAGTCAAAAATGAAGTCGGCACGCAGTAGAGTTTCTCCGTGCTGCACGACCGCTTGCTTGAAGCGGTTCACTCCGACTGTTCGCCGCCGCTTGCTCTCTCAGCTGTATCCACGGCGACCGCTTACCGCTTGTTCTCATTTCATTAATTTGCTCGTGTGTGTTCTTTGGTCTTCGTCGATGTTTCTCAGAAAATGGCTGATATAGATTTGGACCACGAGTTGTTTATTAACGAAGTCAAAACGCACGAGTGTATATGGAATTACCGATGTGAAACATACAGCGATAGAATACAAAAAGATGGCGCTTGGACTGCTCTCTGTGAGAAATTTGATCCAGATTTTTATACCAAAACATCAAATGAAAAAAATGAAACTGGTAAGTTCACACTATGTTTAATTTCAATAAGGTAATATTACATGGTACCTTTTACTTTGAATACCTATTAAATCAATTTACACTGCCTAATAATTGTCCTTCGTGCCGGATAGAGTAAAGTGCAGGCCCTCCTTGCTGAATTTGTTGTTGCAATGATTGGTCTTCAAAACCCGTGACAGTCAAACAGTCTTCAAAGCGATAACCATCTCTATCCCGCACAAAGTTGTGAAGAGTACAACATGCTTTGACTCTTTAGATTATTGTTTAAGATAATTCAACAGATAGATTTAATGACCGATGAAATATGCTCCATTTGTTTGAAAGTATGCCGAAAGTAAATTCGAAGTATCTTCGGGTACGTGACAGTCTATAGTTGAAAATTCTTTTTTTCTCAGTTAATATGTTTCGTCCAAACGACGAATACGTACGGCAAAGTTAATCCTGTAGTTGTTATTTTCTTTGAATATCAAAGAAAATTAGTGTTTGTAATTATAATATGTTTACTATTCATCGTACCCAATCAGTTTGGAAAATTAGTGCCTATTTGGAATTCATCTTTTATATTTTGCCAATTGTTTTCGCTCAATTCTATGAAACAAATATTTTGAATATTTTCGAATACGTCTTGGACGATTTCTGCTATTGTAGATGCAGATATTCTATAGTTAGATTCTAATTTAGATAAAGTGCACCTAGTTGCCACATAAGTATCTGTTAAAATAAAAATTTAGTTTATAAATTGTTTTTCTTTCAGCAAAAGCCCTACAGAAAAAATGGAAAGTTTTGAGAGATGGTTTTAATAGGTATGTAAGCAAAATAAAAAGTGGCACAGGAGCGAATAAAATACGTCAATATGTATTCTTTCAACAGTTGTCATTCTTACTACCATTGTCGAAACATACTATAAATAGCTTAAAAGATGAAACAGCTACTGACGACTCAGTTGATGAGGAGAAAATATTTCAACGCAGACGTAAGCGAACCGGTGCTGCTAAAGAAGATAACTTAATTAATCAGTTGACAGTAAACGTAAACAAGAAATGCAAAGAAGATATATCAAACAATGAAGCAGATGATGATAAATTATTTCTTTTAGCTTTACATGGCGATTTTAAGAAAATTTCAGATGATTTCAAATTAGACGCTAAGACAGAAATGCTGAGAGTTATAAAGAAATACAAAATATTGTCATAGACGCTAAGACAGAAATGCTGAGAGTTATAAAGAAATACAAAATATTGTCATCTGACAATAAATTATATCCAAATTAGGCCATCCAGTCATCTCACTCTAGTTCAGCCATAAACTATCACTCTACTCGCAGTTCAACCATCACTCAACTGGCAGTTCAGCTATGATGATCCCATTAGTGGCTACCGCACTGGACTACTACTAGCGGATACATAATTGGAGCTAGTACTTTCATGACCGTTAAACGTACTAGTCCATCCTTACAAAATACTGAATACTGGAACTGAAGCAAGTAGTGTATTGTCTGCTGGTTATGTCGATAGTAAGATATCGCAGTTATCGATACACAACATTTTCGAATAGTTTGTAATGTCACATGTAACACTGCGTATAATAAAACATTTCTAAAAAACTTGTTGTTTTCTTACCTTAACGTTACTACAATGCTTTCTTCAGGTCAATTTCTTTTTCTCATAATGGTAATATGCCGCTGTATTATAGGGAGTCGTGAGGCCATCTAAATAGATTTTTTCCCGAGAATCTTGAGCAATATGACTTGGTTAGGAACTCTTTCCTATCGATCTCACCATTAACACTATCAACAGAGGAAGAAGAACAATTAATAGAATTGTTCTGTGACTCTAGCCTTAAGTTCCAGTACAGACAAGCTGCTTGAATTTTGGAGTTCATTTTCTCACTATAGTGCTATTAGCAATGCAGCATTGAAGGTTCTATTGCCTTTGCATCGTACTTTTCCAAACAGGTCTTTCTGCAGTTGCAGTACTGAAGATCGAAAATAAATTCAGAGAAAGAGATGAGAGTGGTAATTTCCAAACTTGAGCCCCGTTTTGAAAAGCTATGCTCAGAAAAGTAAGCACATCCTGCTCATTAGTAGCCAGCCAACAAAGTGAAATATATATCTCTTTTCAGTTTCGTCCTCATGTTTTGTCTTTTTTTCTTGTTTTTTAATGAAAATTATAAATGTTTTTTGGTAACTTGTTACTAGGCTAGAACTACAACTGGCAGCTACTTTTTAGCCAGAGGGAGCAAGGGCTCACAGTTAAAATAAGTTTGGGAAGCCCTGTATCAATCAATTCATCAAACGATGCATCCTAAAGTAGTTGAAAAACTTCGTATCATTTTCTCTGAGCTGGGATACAATGTATGAAATATTCCATTGTGCTCTCTAGATTGTAATATTGTATGCACTCATATTTTACTATGTTTTTCTACGCATTTGCTTGCGCAATAATAGCACAAGAAGCAGTGTTTCTTTGACGGAATCCATGCTGTAACTGAATGAACAGCAGCATCGGAGCAGTGGTGTTGCGGTCGAACACGACCGCAAAGTGGACTGCTTGGAGCAGTCGGGTTGCAGTTGTCTACAACCGCAATACGTCTTGCAGCTTATCTCGACTGCTCCAAGCGGACCGTCTATGAAGGCTCTTTTAGTCATATTTTCCGAAAATAATAGGCTATCACACTGTATCGAAAGAGAAAGGAGATGGGGGGGTGGGTGAGGTTTTTTAAGTCCGATTCATACCATCCGGTTTGAGGTTTTGGTGATCACAGTGATGACATCGAAAATGAAGAGAATTAATTATAAAATTACATACGAATTGAGACTGTTGACGTTTGATTTGGAAATATATTTTAAGATTTGAGTAGGTACTTTTTAATAATATTGAAGATAATGAATTTGAACAGAAAAACAACGATAGATCTCTACCTAAAAATTGGTTTTCTTAGTTTGGATAGAAAACCACATATATCGGCACCAAAGATGGTGAAGTCATATACCTGTTTTCTATTATGCTTTTTCATTATTTTCTCGATACGATGTACATCGAGACCTATCTAGAATGTCTCACATTAACTAAATATAGTAGAACCTAATTATTTTCATGTTCCATTGCAGTACTCTTGATAGAGAGTCGACTTATTAATATAACATTGAAACGTAACACATGTCTGTTTTTCATATTGATTATTCAAATA
The DNA here is from genome assembly GCA_030704885.1 of Cynegetis impunctata. Lineage (NCBI taxonomy): Eukaryota > Metazoa > Arthropoda > Insecta > Coleoptera > Coccinellidae > Cynegetis > Cynegetis impunctata. The sequence continues at coordinate 11,965 of JARQZK010000918.1, read as the reverse complement.
ATTTCGTCAAAGTGTTAAATGAGATCTCATCAGTTATTGCAAAATAAATTTTCTACTTCAGGATACTGCCAAAGATGATGAAAATTTGCCAGATATTGATCACGAGTCGATTTCTGCGAACATGTGCATCAATGAGTTGTCGAAAAAGCATCCAGTGAGTGGCACAGAAGAAAATCCGAAGATTCCGACTGATGATGGTACCTTCGTGACAGTAATTGAAGTCAATGGTTTGAAGAATTCCGAGATAAACCCTGACAAGAGACCACCAAAGTGAGTTTTTTATTTTACACATGCAAAAAAAAAATTAAGTTTTATATCAGAACTACAATCTTTATTTTCATCTTTAACTTTGATCTTTTCCTTTTATTTGGGTTCTTTTTATCTTCGTCTTCATACATTCGATAATTCTATAAAAATTATATAGATTGAAATAAGCGACAACATATATATATATATATATATATATATATATATATATATATATATATATATATATATATATATATATATATAGCGCTTGTTACTTGCGGCGTGTGAATGTTGAATTACATCAAAATGGATGTATCAACTTTACTCTTGCTTAGCGATTATAGTAACCACCTTCGGGTGTCAGGTCGTTCGAGTTTCCGTTGCCGAAATGTTTTCTTCTATTCTGAAAGATGTGGTTCAATTGTTTCCGACTGGTGGCGCTGTGTCATATTTATATGTCATGGAGTTACTAGAAGAAATATGTATGACCGTTTGAAATGTTGGTTTGGTTATCACTCTCGGTGGATGGATGATACTGATGAGCCCCGATAAGGGCGAAACAGTCTGTCTATCAATTTCCATCGATTGTGATAAACAAATTAACGTTTCGAACAATTACCGTCTGGGGTAGATGTTGATATTTCGATGCTTCGTGAACTCTTATAACCAGCTCCGCTAGGAGGTTTGTTTGATTAGTTTCAAATAAATGTCCTAGTTCACTTCATTTTATTGCCACGAACGTGTGTCGTTAACACGAAGAATTCTGTTTTCCATATATATATATATACAGGGTGGCGCATCCTATACGCGTCGGTCTCTGTAGGGAAAACAACTTGAAATTTGAATTTTTTTATAAAAATATATACAGGGCCATTAACACTACAAATTAAAAATAATTTGGATTATACAGGGTGGCCCAAAAATAGGAATTTATATCAAAGTTATGTTTTTTTAAAGGGAACACCCTATATTTGATGGCGTCTTTTGATTCCCCGGAAAAAATAAAGTGAAGTTTCAGTAATGTTCCCTATACCTATCTCTTTTCGTTTTTGAAATATTTAAAGGAATCTCAATTTATGAGCTTGAGCAACATAACCTAGTATGTCGCGGTTATTTAAAACACATCAACAGTCACCTGCGATATGCGTAGCCAAGATATCAGACTATCGAATAAAATGCAAATTTTTGCATTACATCATACAGGGTGTTCATTTACTCTGATTGAATTCTACTTACATATGGAGTTGAATAATATTCTTATTTTAAATGGCACACCCTGTATTTAATAACTTTAACTGATAGACATTTGAATTATCTTTCATTCCATATGAGAGTTCCCTATACCTAAATTGGATGGATCTTTAGTAAAAAGCTGTTTTTTATTTTTAACATACGGATTTCATCATATTCTTTTCTAATCATAGTAACCATAGAGCAAATATCACTCAAAATATGGTATTGAACAAAATAAACATTCTTATCACTTTCCAATGTTAAACAGTTCCAATGTAAACCAAAACTATAATTTTTTTAATAAAAAATAAACATTTAATGACAAAAACATTTGAATTATTTGAAAACTACACACAAATGGAAAAGAGTAAGAAACAAATTGAAAACAAAAAATGAATCATAAAAAATGTTCAAAGTGACGCCCATCTTGTTCTAAACACAACTGAACTCGTTTTTCAAAGGATCGTTTCACTTTGAGAAGAATTTCGCCAGTTACTGTCTGAAAAGCAGCTCTTATTCTAGCTTTCATATCTTCCAGAGTAGTTGGTGGGGTGTTATAAACTATACTTTGTATGTGTCCCCATAAAAAAAATCCAACGACGTCAAGTCTGGAGATCTTGGAGGCCAATTATGTGGACCACCTCTTCCGATCCATTTATTAAGAAAACGCCGGTTTAAGTATCGCCGTACTCGAAGTTGAAAATGTGCGGGGGCTCCATCCAACTGCATCCACATGTTCTGCCTAGTATTTAGAGGTACATTATCAAGGAGCCCAGATAATTTTCTCCGCAAAAATCTTAGAAATTTTCTGCCATTGAGATGACCGGTAAAAAAATAAGGACCAATAACATGTAAACCTATTATTCCTCCCCACACATTCAAGGACCACCTATGCTGATGATCGAGAGTACGAAAGACGTGAGGATTTTCATCACTATAATAATGAAAGTTATGGCGATTAACGAGTCCATTATTATGAAACGTGCACTCGTCCGAAAACAGAACATTATCAAAAAAATCCGCATCTGATTCTACTTTATCCATAACTTATAAACAAAAATCGATTCTTTGTTGAAAGTCCCTTTGATACAGTTCTTGGTGCAGCTGTATCTTATAAGGATGAAATTTATGTTTTTTTATTATTCGTCCAATACTTCTCCTACTTATTCCAGTTTCTCTACTAATAGCCCGATGGCTTGTGTGTGGGTTCTCTATCAGTGAGCCAATAACCCAAAATTCATTATCATGATCTCCTACAATAGGTTGAGGCTGAATAATTTTTTCATAATCTACGTTTCCGCTACCTCTAAACTGTTTTTGTAATCTTTCAAAAGCACGTCTGTCAGGTTTCTCTCGATCTGGGTATTTTTGGCCGTAAACTCTAGAAGCCAATAAACAATTTTCATGACACTCACCAAGAACAAGCACCATATCAATTCTTTCTGCTTTAGAATAAGTTTTCATGTTTTAAATTCGATTTTTCGTACGCTTGATATATAACTTACTAAATAGAAATGTCAAACTCGCATTCCACATTTAAATTCAATGGTCACTTTGACGGGAAAGAGTATTTACAAAAATTAGTTATGTTAAACATAAAAACAGATATTTACTAAAAACCATTGAATTTAGGTATAGGGAGATCTTATATGGAATGAAAGATAATTTAAATGTCTATCGTTTAAACTTCTTAAATACAGGGTGTGCCATTTAAAATAAGAATATTATTCAACTCCATATGTAAGTAGAATTCAATCAGAGTAAATGAACACCCTGTATGATGTAATGCAAAAATTTGCATTTTATTCGATAGTCTGATATCTTGGCTACGCATATCGCAGGTGACTGTTGATGTGTTTTAAATAACCGCGACATACTAGGTTATGTTGCTCAAGCTCATAAATTGAGATTCCTTTAAATATTTCAAAAACGAAAAGAGATAGGTATAGGGAACATTACTCAAACTTCACTTTATTTTTTCCGGGGAATCAAAAGACGCCATCAAATATAGGGTGTTCCCTTTAAAAAAACATAACTTTGATATAAATTCCTATTTTTGGGCCACCCTGTATAATCCAAATTATTTTTAATTTGTAGTGTTAATGGCCCTGTATATCCCTATTAAGAAAAAAAATTCAAATTTTAAGTTGTTTTCCCTACAGAGACCGACGCGTATAGGATGCGCCACCCTGTATATATATATATATATATATATATATATATATATATATATATATATATATATATATATATATATATATATATATATATATATATATATATATATATATATATATATATATATATATGTGGTACATGATTTCTTTTCTCTATAAAATTTGTTACATCTGTAAGGATCGAATTTTAGTTGTGTTTCTCAATATTAGATTTAGGGTTTCAAATGTTTTTGTAATTGTTTTTGGATTCTGTCTTAATTGATCTCATCTGAGGGAGTAGCTCACACGCATCCATCTTGGACATACTGAGCTTATCTCTCAATAATGATGAGTAATTGTAATAATGAAAACTTCACATTGTAGACCTGTTTGCTGAATAAATATATATATATATATATATATATATATCATCATCATCATCGTGTAGCCGTCACTGTCCACTGCTGGACATAGGCCTCCTGTAGGTTCCTCCATGTCTCTCGGTTCTGGGCCGTCATTATCAAATTCCCAGCAATTCTCTTTATATCATCGGTCCAGCGTGTCGGGGGTCTGCCTCTATGACGTTTGTCTTCTCGTGGTCGCCATTCCAGTATTCTTTTAGTCCACCTGTCGTTTGATGTTCTCGCTATGTGACCAGCCCATCTCCATTTCGTTCTAGTTATGTGTTCAACTATGTCTTTAACTTTAGATCTTTGTCTGATGGTATTATTGGGTATTCTGTCTCTTTTAGTGATTCCAAGCATGGCTCTCTCCATTGCTCTTTGGCCCACTCTTAGATTCTCTGCTGACTTTCGTGTTAATGTCAGAGTTTCTGCTCCATATGTCATTACTGGTAACACGCACTGTTCATACACTTTTCTCTTTAGACATATGGGTATATCACTTTTAAATACCTCTCATAATTTGCCAAAAGCAGCCCAACCCAAACCTATTCTACGCTGTATCTCGTGCGTTTGATTGTTTTTTCCAATTTGTATTTCGTGCCCGAGGTATTTGTACATTTGCGTCTCCTTTATCTCGCGGTCGTCTATTCTGATGTCTTGTGCAATCACAAAATTTGTCATTATTTGGGTTTTACTTGCATTTATTCGGAGTCCGACTCTTGATGAGGCCTGTACTATTTCTTCAAGCATCTGTTTTGCATCACCGATGTTATCTGTGATAAGAACGAACGATATCATCTGCGAATCTGAGGTGTGACAGCCTTTCGCCATCAATATATATATATATATATATATATATATATATATATATATATATATATATATATATATATATATATATATATATATATATATATATATATATATATATATATATATATATATATATATATATATATATATATATATATATATATATATATAGAACTAAATATGAAAAGAGATTAATAAAACTGTCATTCCCTAATTAATGCCTCACTTGATAAATTGCATCATTTCATTAGTAAACATATCCGCGAATTTTTTTTTAAATGTTTTGAATTCCAGACTGGTTACCTTCCTAAAAATTGAATTTTTTGTGGTGTTATTTCGTCTCATCTGAAGGATTATTTCCCACGTATCCTTTCGGATATACGGAAATGTTCCCTCAATAAAGACGGGTGATTGTAATAGTTGAAAATTTTTAACACATTGACTGAAAACAATAAATTATTGTTATTATAATTCATTAACAAAAACAGGATATAATGTTCGAAAAATTATTTTATTGATATGCTAACGCTTCGTCGCGAAATACAAGAGTAAAATTATTATTGGCTCTCTCGATGAATCGAAGGAATTATGTGAGATGATAAATTGAAATAAAATGAGTAGTGCCTAACGTTAAATAAATAAATTTGAAAAATTTCGTATCACATAATTTTAAGTACTTACCTAATGAAGTTTTTATTATTGATTATTATTCAGTTCTCATAACTTTATTAAAATAGAAAATAGTCAATCTCATAGTTTTTGTGATTTATGAGATTATTTGTTTAAGGGTACCCGAGAAGCCGGATACTCATCTAAAAAAGACTATTCAGGAACATTCCTCCAGTAGAAGTGACTCTTTAGAATCATCTTCTGAATTACAGACTGCCGACGAGCCATTCTATGATTTAGTAGCGGGAGAGTCCGATTCCAATTTGCAACAAAGTGAGTGAATAAATGAATTACTCATGGTACAAGTGTAAATTGACGGTGCCCTTCTATAAATGATTTTACTTTACAACAAGAAATTATCCGCGGACCATATTTTAGGCATCGATAAAACATAGATAAATTAAAATTAAAAAAAATCAATTTTGCAGTAAGTATTCAATCCTTCTTATTCACCACCCACGTAAGTAACCATTTTTGTAATGAAAAGAAAAGCCCGAGTAGATCGCAACACGACACGACAGCATGTAGGCCAGTGTTGTCAAATTGTAATATGAATTTTACAAAGAAGTTTGATTTAGGATAAGTTAGGTTATATTATTGATTCTAATAATTTTGATAATAGAAGGAAACGTCCGACCAACGATTTCTGTATCCTTTTGTTGTGGTTTATTGCTGAACTGAATACGGGTCGGCCTCGCATATATGAGCCCATGCGACTTTGTGATATTACGACGGTAATGGTAATACAGGAACTAAGGAGTTGGAACCTGCAGTTTACATAATGCTGTACTTTGATATAATAGAATTTCTCCCATATGTAGAACGATTTTTGAGAGAGATTCACTTCGTCAGAAATGCCATTAGGCATGCAATTACACCAAGGGGTGTGCAATTATGTCAAGTGGTGTGTAATTTGAACCATAGCTTCATGGGCGTCTAGGAAATAGTGATCTTTTTTGTTATTTCTAACTAGAGCACTTTTGAGATGTACAAAAAGAAAACAGCTAAGAAGAGAAAACAAATTTTGACTGAAAAACCTTTGTTTTTTACTTAAAATATTTAAGTAACCGCAGCAGCCTATGCCTTGAGCATCGATTGATTTTGACAATTGAAAAGAGTCTTCGAATATGTATATTTGTGACTGATATATTCTTGCTTCTATTCCTTTCAGGTGATACTTCCAGTACTGAAAATGTCTTTAGTACCTCTTCCACTTTACCATTAACTGCGAAACATGAAACTGTAATACAGGAGCCACAATCTCCTGGGACTTCTAATTACGTTAATATTGAATATTTCATCAAGTGAGTTTTTCGTTACGTCTAATTGTGGTGTTTTTTTATAAATCTCGGTTCTTCCAGATGTACCAAAGGAAATGATAATGACCCTAGTAGTAGCGAAGATGAGGAAGAAATCGCGCCATTGCGAGCTAATACAACCGATAATGGATCGTATGCGAGTTCAAGTTCGTTAGAATCATCGACTCCTTCCACCAGAAGAAAATTCAGTAAGGTAAATGGGTGATAACGTTTATGTTGCTAAATATGGAACTTTTATAATGAAACAAATATAAAAACTGTTTTAGAATCATGTAAATATCAAATGTATTTATTCCACAAAAACGATTATCCTTGTATAGGGTTGCCATCCGTCCGGGTTTCCCCGGATTTGTCCTAGTCCGGGGGTCGTCCGGACGGGGCTTTCAAAATATGTCCGGGTAAAACCCGGACAAAGTTTGTGTCCAGGTGTGTGAAGCTTGAGTGTCAGTGACGCAGATGAGCTATTAAATGCGAACCAGTTGTGGCCGAATTTTTTCTAAACATCTATATTCTAAACTGCCCAAAATTGCATAGTAATATTTTGGTATATCAGCTCACAATGCGAATGTAGAGTGAGTTTTTTCGCTAGGGTCGCGGAAGGAGAGAAACTTGCTTCTTCTCTGATCAAAATAAAGTCTAATTTTAAAGACTTGAGTTGCTCGACTTTTACAAATTCATGATGAAAAATAAAGACATTTTGGGAAAAATTGGCAAGTCTGAAAAATTCCAAGTTAAGTTGAATTAGTGAAAAGAACTTGATCTCGTTGAAATTAAAACTTGTTACTCACTTTTGATTTATAGTTAATAAATAATTTAGACTTTTGGGTACTTAACCTATCTAACCGAACTAGATGACCTATCCTATAATTTGCTATTATAATGTAGAATCTAGTCTATTTGATTTTTGATTTACCATAAATTATCATCATGAGTTGTTTTTTATTTGATGATACCAAAAAAACAGAGAAAACTGTGTATAATAAAATTTCATTTGTTTTTTGTTGTTCTGTTTATATAGCAAACAAGCAGTTTCAAATAAATGAAAAAATTAAAATATAAACGAGGTTTTATTTTATTCAAAAAAAAAAGATTTTTACAGATTGTCCGGGGAAAAACAAAATTTCACACAAATGTCCGGGGTTTTTTAAATTTTTGTCCGGCATCGGCAATTTAGGTGATGGCAACCCTATCCTTGCACCACTGATGTAATGTATAAAATGTAATGATATAAAGATACATTTCCTGTAGTAATTTTTGAATTAGAAATAATATAAGATGAAAAAGCATCAAAAATAAAGTCTTCTTGATATATATCACATCCAAATGTGACTGATAACAGGGTTGACACAGGAAGGTTGAACGTAATGGAAGGGACTTTCATTTCACTCTAATGACACCAAATGAAGTGGAAAGAACAATTCTATCTTTAAAGAACCTGATGTCCGTGGGTGAGGATGATATACTTGTATCTGTTTTGAAGAATGCGGCTCATTTAATATCAAAGCCCTTGGCACATATCATAAAGGACCCCGCACGGGAACCCATATAAAATGGTTCTCGTTGGAATTTCTTAGTTTTTTTATATGTTTTTATATCCTTTGTTATCACCAACATGTGAAAGTTTCAAACAGTTTCTATGTCTAGTTTCGATTTTATGAATTTTTGAAATATTGCGATTAAGCCAATTGCGATAATTGTTTAAAAGAATTTTTCCATGTGCAATTAATTTATTATAATAGTTTTGAGAAAAATTATGTGAACAGTTTCTAGAGAATATATATATTTTATCATTTTCCCAACAATTTCAGATCAGTGCCTACAGGGTGGCTCTGAAATAATCACAGAGTTGGTCAAAAATTAAATTTCATAACATTTTTTGAAATATTTTCTTAAAAGTTTTATTGGTATTATATCAAACTCTTTTGAGAAAACATAAGGAATTATCTTAGTACTGAAGGTATCTAGTTCTGGCAGTAAAAGGCCGTTTTCGTCCAAATGTCGTGAGCAAACACGCACTATTTCCGGAACATAAATATTGCTTTTTATAAAAATGTCAGTAATAAAGTTTGTTGAAACTCGCCCTAAATGATTTTGTTCATTGCAAATTACACAAGACGCATTCGCTGATTGCTTTAAAATATTCAGTTTTAAACATTCCGAATCCTGTTGTACCATTTCAATTTCTTCATTAAGAGATCTTGAACAATTCAAACAAACTCGAGAATTGTTGTTAAACTCCAAGGCAGGGTGGTTTAAGTTTTCTCTTCTTAAAATAGCTATTTGCCTCTTGTGTTCATTGATTTCAGTATTTACCAATCTTGTTGTAAATCTTACTTCACATAAAACATTACACACATAACAATTGACACGGTTATTATTATTATTAAATGGCATTTTTTTAATATAAAAGTAGAACTAAATAATAATTAATGATTAAAAATTGCTTGAGTTGAATTAAAAACTAAACAAAGTTACAATTTGGTTGAAATTTTTTCATGAACAATCCACCATATTTATTGTTGTCGTTGGCAACGCTGAGCCAACCAATAATTTTCTTAGCTGGTATGTGGTGAAAAATCTAGGAAGTCGATTTTCGCTAGTTTTGTAATTGTCATGTTGAGCTGTTTTGCTTACCTATGTAGGTCGGATCAGAATACAATTTTATGGTTTGTATTTAGGTGGATGATGAATAAAGTAGCGTCTTTAATATTTAGATTTTCTCAAAAGTGTTTAATATAATACCAATAAAAGTTTAAGAAATACTGTTATATAAATTAATTTTTGACATACTTTGTAACTATTTTAGAGTCGCCCTGAAGGGAAAAGAATCATTTCTGATCTGAAATTGTTAAAAAAAGAATGAAAAATATATATTATTCGTGAAATATCTACAGTTGGTCCCAAAGTTATAATAACAAAAATTATTTCACACTAACAAAGTTTTTAAAGCATTATCACGTTTGGCTTAATCGCAACATCTCAAGAATCCATAAAACCGAAACTAGACATAGAAACTGTTCAAAACCTTCACATTTTATTGATAATAAAGGATATAAAAACATATAAAAAAATGAAGAAATTCCAACGAGAACCATTTTATATGGGTTCCCGTGCGGGGTCCTTTGGCCTTTTGTACTGGTGCTTATCCAGCGAAGCTTAAAACTGCCTATATAAAACCAATATATAAAAAAGGGGATTAAAAATTATAGACCAGTCTCACTTTTATCTAATGTGAATAAGGTGGTGGAGAAAATTATGAATAATAGATTGACAAAATTTTTTGAAGAGTGTTATGTTCTGTCAAATGTTCAAAATGGGTTTCGAAAGGGGAAGAGCACTACAAGCCTATCAGGCAATGGCTACTATACTGGAGTCATTAAACAATCAAAAGCATACATCAGCACTCTGTATTGATTTATCTAAAGCTTTCGACTCAGTAGACCATCAAATCCTTAGTAACAAGCTTGAAACATACGGAATTCGAGGGATTAGTCTGAGTCTTATGCAATCCTATCTTGCTGCTCGTATTCAGTGTGCCGTTGAGCTTGATGGCAGAGGCTCATTAATCAGATCCGAACCAGAGAAGATCATTAGAGGTGTGCCACAGGGCTCTATACTGGGGCCACTACTCTATATTATATATGTAAATGAGCTTCCTAAAATAATATCTCAGGACATGGTTCTTTATGCTGATGACACCTCTGTCATCTTTAGTGAGATGTCTAGAGTGGAGTGTGAGGTTAGTGTAGGGGAGACGTTGGGCATTCTGGAAGAATGGTTCAAGCAAAACAATCTGATGCTTAATGTGGAAAAGACTCAGATCATATCTTTCGGTCAACCAGGGCGAAGAGTTTAGTCTAACATATAAGTCTAAAATTCTCAGGGCACGGCAACACGTTTCATTCTTGGTGTCAGGGTTGATACAGCAGGCTCGACTGGAGAGTGCACATTGCTGATCTCTCAAAAAAGCCTTTCTAAGTACATTTTCGCCCTGAGAGTATTGTCAATGAGCGGGGACCATAAAACTGCAATGATTGCATATCATGCAAAAAGGCAGGCGGGAATTTCTTTAGGCTTTATTTTCTGGGGGGGGGGTCGGTGGAGGCTGGTAGAATTTTTATTCTGCAGAAGAGATGCATAAGGACAATTTTTGGTCTGGAACCAAGAGAGAGCTGTAAACCAATCTTTTTAAAATATAAGATTCTGACTTTTGGTTTCTATCTACATTTTGGAATGTGTTTTGTTTGTAAAGAAAAATTCAGATTTATTCGAAGATAAATTTATTGGATCATCAATATAATACAAGACATAAACAAAACTCACAACAAAATAAAACTAAATATACCTACATACAAAAAAAAATGTTAGACTTTCTTAACTAAAAAAAATTTGAATAAACTTCCAATCAATCTACGTAAATCTTTCAGAGAATAAGCTGAAAGGAGAAACTCAAAAACTTTTTAGTTGAAGGTGCATTTTACACCCTTCAGGAGTTCCTAGATAGTGATTTTTCTCGATAAAACTGTGATAAATGTGTACCTGCTGCTATTTGTGATTTGGGTTAGGTTGATGATATAATAATATGTATGTTTGTTTTGGCAATATGTTTTTTATATTTACTTGTTAGAATATTAATTGTATATATTTATATGTTTTTATATTTTTAACATTGACGTGTCCTATACATTTATTTGTATAACTGGACAAATAAAGATTATCTATCTATATATACATATATACATATATACATATATACATATATACATATATATATATATATATATCCCATTGAATATTGATATATTATCTCTTAATAATATTATGTTGCAGGAGGGTGATGTGAAAGTGGAAGCTGAGAGAATGACTATGTATCGATGTATTCTTCTAAATATAATTGATAGTGAAACAAATTACGTTGAATGGTTGGGTATAGCAATTAAGGTAATGTTATTTACTCCTCAATTAGATGAATCAAATTGAATTTATGAATTTTTAGTATATGAAAGCAATTCAATCCACCTTAGGAACATCACAACCAATAGTTACCGAGACTGAGTTAAGAACAATATTCTATAAAATTCCCGACTTGTATGCTTTGCACGTGAATTTTCTAGAAGCTCTT
>JARQZK010000917.1:32500-97837 GCA_030704885.1 Cynegetis impunctata | reverse complement strand
TTTTATCTTTTCTCTCTCTTCCTGTCCTATTGGAGGCTATTGAACGTTTGTGTTTTGAAAAGTATTTGTGGCTATTTATTTTTTTGAATTGAGACTACTATTTTCATTACGATTTTTATGTCTGTCACAACAATATTTGATCAGAAAAGGACCCCGCACATTTAGTTAGAAAAAATGACGACAGTTAAATTCGCTCAGTTTTGGACATATTATAGATACTGGCTAGCTTCAAAACATATCAATTTTAAATTTTGTTCCCACGACTAGTTTAGGATATAGAGTGGTCCAAATGTCAATGTCCAGAAAAATCATCTTCACAATTTTAAAAAGTGATGTTAATATATAGATTTTCACTAAAATATGATAACTTCACTGAAAAGCCGCTTTTTTAAGAAAGCCATCCAAATAACTTGAAAATGAGTCCGGCATATACAGGCTGTTTACTCGATAAGTTTGTGTATGTGGCTTCAACTTCGACAGTTTTATATCAAAAAACTCTATTTCTAGCTCAACTGATAACAGACGATATATCAAATAGTTAAAGAAAATAAAGCTTCCTACCATGTATAGTTTAGAAAAAAAATGGTGCAAAAGTTGTCTTTATTATTCGAAAACTTTTTATTTGTGAGGTACTGGAGAAAAAGTGACTCAATTTTATATCAGTGGGTCGAATAGTCTATAAAAGGCACATATCATGTTGAAACTGACGTTTATATACCGTATGTTCATTTTTACAGGTATACCTGGTAGATAAAAATTTATTAATTATTTTTCATCTTGAGTCCTATAGTAGCGAGGTTCTTGAATAAACAATTATTTTCACATTTGAATATTAATTTGGATTCGCGTTGATTACCGAATCTATAATTTTTGTGGAAGGATATTTCACGTGCGGGAGCATACGAGAATACCCAAGGTACCACAACACCATTGCCACATGAGCACATGTTCCGAGTGTTCTTGCACCTTATTTGCAGGTACAGTATACCCCGATACCGACTGCCGGTCTTCATTATACTGAATCCATAGCTGGTACTTTGTAACATTCTTATATCTCGAGAATAGTCTCAACCTAACAAGGTTATCATCAATATGAGCTTCATCAATTTCTAAATTAATATCTTGATCACCTCGTCTAGTATCCTGTACGTATGACGGCGCTAGCTTTAACTGATAGGTGCTCACTGGTAGGTCCCGCAAATAGTCTAAAGTGAGCCGTGGGAAGTTAGGGACATGATCGTTCCTTACAGCCGTCCATCTAACCATCCTACGAAGTAAATTCTCATTTTGGAGGAATTCAAGCAAATTATTAGACCTAGTAGCACGTTCCAAACATATTTGAGCCATTTGTTCGTTAGCTTGCATTCTTATGTCGGAAAAATATCTGTTAATGAGACTCGCAGCTATTCGGTGAAAATCACCAAGGTTAGGAGCATGCGTAGTTGAAATGATATTCGAAAAAAACTTGAAAATGGATTTTAAATGGCCATTTCTTGATTCAATGATCCATCTTGTTTTTGTTATTAGCCTCGCTTCATTAGCATCTTCAGTTGATAACTGTGATTCTCCACGTTGGAGAGAAGGGGGCATCCTATGTCTGAAACCAAGTTCTTCCAAGAGCGGTAAGGCGTCACGATATCCGCGGTCGACTACGAACGTATCGTTTTCTTCGAACTAATTTCTCATCCCTTCAACGTCTCTTTGAAATTCATTTCGCAGAATAGCAGCATCATTGTTCGAGGCATCTGAGAAATAAGGACCAAGAATCGATAAGATATAACCATCGGGGGCAACAATCAGGGAGGGTTTAATAAGGTGGCGCCCTTTATGAACGCAATATGACTGACGTAAGGTCCGGAAATTGGTGCTTTCTTGCAAATAGCTATAGGTGCCATCTACATAAACTATGGCTTTGGGTTCGTTAGGTTGTGGATTATAAAGTCTATTTGCAAATTCAGTTATTTGTTGTCGTATAAAGTCTTGTCGTGTTATTGCCGTAAATCCCAGGTTATTCGCTACGAAGTTATTCATTATAGACGTCCGTACAGTTGACACAGCTAAACTCACACTTTGTCTCGATTTGTAAACGAAAATAACTTTGAGAAATTCGTCTGACAGCCCCTGTTTGAGTTTACAAAGGAACATTAGAAGGTCCTTTTTCAATACATATCTTCTGCAGTTTTCATTAGTAACAGGTCTGCAAAAAGGATACAAATTCCGAAAGTGGTATTTACTCAAAGGACATAAAGCTTTGAATTCATCTTCGGAAAAACTGTTTTCGTCATGATACTTCCACTTTGTTTGGTGATCAAGAGCGCCCCTTATCTTCTGAAGAAAATTTGTTATGACTTGCCTTAAGGCTCACATTTCTGACGATGCAAGGTAATGCAACTAGCAATGGACTAGAAATCATTGAGTTTTGATCGAGATGGTGTAAGCATACTCTTGATCTTTCTGTGAAGTAGATATTGTACTTTAGGAAGATATCTACTCGACAACCAGTATTCAATTTTTGGAGATTATTTTGTTGTCGATCACAAATACAACATCTACTGTCTGAAACGTGTGTCAGGGTATTCAATTTCAGTCTTATATGAGGGTCGTCATTTGCATCCTGTACTTCTTCACTTACTTGGAGGTAGCAATTTATACACAGTCTTGTGAAAAGTGTTATAGGTACTTCCTCCATATTTCGTTCCTGTCGTTTAGTTATAGCAATTTCTCTTTTTTCGGCATCGTCTTCTCGATCTATTCGTTTCATGTTCTCAAGGAATCCCTGGATTCCACAAACAAAGCAAAAGTGACGAACTTGATTATTCATTTTTAATTAAAGTCACGTTTATTCAAACTCTGAAATGTAGCTTAACGAAGTTATAGAAAAACTAGCAACAAACAGTTACAACTAACCCACTAATAATAAACTCAATAAAGAAAATAACGTTGAAAGCGCAGATACTATACTAACTCAATACACAGAAGATATTATTATGTGGATGAACACAGAAGAGCATAATTTTTTGATCATGGATTTTGTGTAACTCTCTGCAGAATTTATCAGCAGTCACAGAATTCAAATCATACAGGGATACAACATGCATGAAGATAATCAGTTTTTTTTCAACGTATAACTTAAGCCTTATGTCGTTAGAGTTACGAGAATGTTCGAATAACGGTCAATTGTTACTAATGAAAAAATAAATACTATATCCAAATAGATCTCATATTCATGTGTAAAAAGAAACGAAATCCAAAAGGCGATTATTTGAGACTGCTTCCAACTATGAATTGTTGAAAGATGTCGACTGTACGAAGAAACGCTATGATGTGTAACTTTTTGCTACGAAGTAAATCAAATATGGATCTAATATGAGGAAGAAACATAGCCAGTAACGAGATGCTTCTATACTTACCTACCCTCAAAAGTGCAATATATTTTGAAACATGAGCTCATGATCCGAATCGAGACATTAAATTATGAATATTAATCTGATCAAAATTGAAGTGTAAAAATAATTCTTTATTCAAGAACCTCGCTACTATAGAACTCAATCAAAACTGAGTCACTGTTTCTCCAGCACCTCACAAATAAAAAGTTTTCAAGTAATAAAGAAAAAAAATTCGGAGACTTCAAATTTTGGACCATTTTTTTTTCTAAACTATACATGGTAAGAAGCTTTATTTTCTTTCACTATTTGAGATATCGTCTGTTATCAGTTGAGCTAGCAATGGAGTTTTTTGACATAAAACTGTCGAAGTTGAAGCCGCATACACAAACTCATCGAGTAAACAGCCTGTATATGCCGGACTCATTTTCAAGTTATTTCGACGGCTTTCTTAAAAAAGCGGCTTTTCAGTGAAGTTATCATATTTTAGTGAAAATCTATATGTTAACATCACTTTCAAAAATTGTGAAGATGATTTTTCTGGTCATTGACATTTGGACCACTCTATATCCTAAACCAGTCGTGGGAACAGAATTTAAAATTGATATGTTTTAAAGCTAGCCAGTATCTATAATATATCCAAAACTGAGCGAATTTAATTGTCGTCATTTTTTCTAACTAAATGTGCGGGGTCCTTTGAACCTTTACACAATTTAATATCAAAACATGCCGAATTCCACGAATTCCGAAATGACTGACATGCATTTCATGTATGGTCTTGCAAATGAAAATTCAAGAGAAGCTAACCGTATTTACATGGAACGCTATCCGAATAGAGGGATACCAGATCATCGAATGTTCTCTGATATTCATAGGCATCTTTCAGAAGTTGAATCTTTTTCCACGAAAAAAATTAATGCCGGTAAACCACGCAGTGTGACCACCACAACCCAAAGAGGCAGTTATGAACGAAATAGAACAACATCCAAGAACCGGTACAAGAAAAATTAGTGTACTTTTGAATGCAAGCCATCAAGCTGCTTGGCGGATCTTGCAGGATTCTCAGCTACATCCTTATCACATGCAGAGGGTGCAAGCTCTTCTGCCTCGAGATTTTCATACGGAGATTAATTTTTGTCAGTGGTACCTTCATAGACTATTGGACAATCCTCATTTTGATTGCCAAATTCTATTCACTCATGAAGCCTGTTTCTCAAGGACTTCAATTATAAATTTTCATAATGAACCTGAAATCCTTATTCATATATATATATATATATATATATATATATATATATATATATATATATATATATATATATATATATATATATATAATATATATAATATATATATATATATATATATATATATATAAATATTTAATAATATTCTATATATATATATATATATATATATATATATATATATATATATATATATATATATATATCATATAAATATATATATATATATATATATATATATATATATATATATATATATATATATATATAAATATATATATATATATATATATATATATATATATATATATACATTTATACAGGGTAACGGGTAGATTCTGAATTACGAGTACTTCAATTCAAATTAACCTTTTTCTCTTTTTCAGGTAAGAATTATCTACAAGATGACGATGATGCTGCTCGGGCTTATATATTAAGAAGTAAGAAACTTTAGGTTTGAGTTGAAAAAAATATTTCAGATACCGTTTTCCATTTTGCTCTGTTCTCTTTCTTCCCGTCCATGAAGGCTATAGTTCGGATAAGTTGTTGATAATCAATTTCCACATTGATTTCATACAGCTCTTGCAATTAGCACCACTACCTATCCCAAAGTTTGGCGATGTCCAAAGGTTAACTAGATTACTCCAAATCTTAATAGTTTCACTGTCCCAAAACCAACTCTTGGTAATTTTCAGATTCAGGCTTCGAGAAATACAAGAAAAAAACTCGAAAAAAAATATATAAATATATATACAGGGTCACTCAGGGTGGATGGTAGGTTAGACGTTTACGGAGAACGGGACATGAGATTATTCTGAAAATTTGGTTTCATGGATAATTGATTTTGCTCTATCGATCTAGAATAATAGTGGCGCTGCGGCGTTGCCGTTTATACTGAAAAGTAGCAGCAACTGTGAAATTTCAAATGAGACACCCTATATATTATTCCATTTTTTTGCTCCTCTATCATTTTCCAATTGTTTTTGTATGATACTTCCCTATACCTATCTCCAGAGGTTTTCGAGAAATTAAATGATTTCCTTATTTCTTCGTGCAAAACAAAGCTTCAATTAAATGTTCATTACTAAGGTATTCAGATTCGTAGGACGCTGAAATTTTAGGTGTAATTCACCAAGTTCCGATGTATTAGGAATATTTCAAGGACTGTTCTCCATTATACAGGGTCCTCCAAAATTTGCGATTTTAACGATAAATACAAAAATAGTGAAAAGAGCATTTTTTCAAATGTAATACCCTGTATATTATTGAAAAAAATGATATATCATGTTCCTATACCTAAAAAGTCAGGTTTCCGAATAAAGCAAGTTTCTATAAAAATAAGATTATTTAGCCATATTTTGTATTAGGTAGCTATGAAATGTCAAGAAAGATGTCATTATGCAAATTTGACAATTAGTCCATCAACAATAAAACGTTCGCGCGTTCATTAACGAAAATTTGATTTGAAAACAATCAAAATGGAAGGCAATAACTATTCTCAAGAAGTTTTGATGAAGTTATTTATTGTACATGGTCAATGTGCCATATAATAGCAAGAACATGCAGAAGATTCAATGAAATGTATCCCTATTTACAACCAACGAACGAGAGAAAATTTTTACAAAATAATTTTATCACTTATGGGTCAATACTGAAAGCGAAACGAAATCTCCTAAACTAATAAAAAAAAGCATTACGTAAAATAACAAATAAAAAAACGGTACAACGGGAATAAACCATGTTAATACAATGACATAAGTATTTAAGTTAAGAAAACGATCATAATAAGTGTTCAAGATGACTGCCGTTGGTTTCCAAACATTTCAAAATTCGGACAGTTGAATGATTTGTGGACCTCCTTATCTCATTGACATTTAGCTCCTCGATGGAATTGATCACTCGTTGGCGCTGGTCTTGTTTACTGGCTATTGATGTAATGTAAACTTTTCTTTTCAAAGTACCCCACAAGTAAAAATCAATTGGCGTTAGGTCGGGTGATCTCGCAGGCCAATGGTCCTAAACGTCTAAACCAGCGAACATCGAACATTTGGAGCAACTCAGTTGTTACTTCCCCAGTGCAATGAGCTGGTGCCCCATCCAGATAAAATTATTTTGTAAACGTACAAATTTTCTCTCGTTTATTGGTTGTCAATAGGTATACATTTCATTGGATTTTCTGCATGTTCATGCTATTATTTGGTCACATTGACCATGTACAATAAATAACTTGATCAAAACTTCATGAGAATAGTTATTGCCTTCCATTTTGATTGTTTTCAAATCAAATTCTCGATAATGAACGCGCGAACGTTTCATTGTTGATGGACTAATTGTCAAAATTTCATGATGACATCTTTCTTGACATTTCATAGCTACCTAATACAAAATATGGCTAAATAATCCGATTTTTATAGAAACTTGCTTTTATTTCGGAAATCTGACATTTTAGGTATAGGAACATAATATATCATTTGAAAGTGATTTCAATTTTCTTTCGAGATATTCAATAATATACAGGGTATTACATTTGAAAAAATGCACTTTTTACTATTTTTGTATTTATCGTTAAAATCGCAAATTTTGAAGGACCTGTATAATGGAGAACAAAGTCCTTAGAAAATACGTCGGAACTTGGTAAACTACACCTAAAATTTCAGCGTCCTACGAATCTGAATACCTTAGTACTGAACATTTAATTGAAGCTATGTTTTGCACAAAAAAATAAGGAAATCATTTAATTTCTCGAAAACCTCTGGAAATAGGTATAGGGAAGTATCATACAAAAACAATTGGAAAATGGTAGAGAAGCAAAAAAGGGAATAATATATAGGGTGTCTCATTTGAAATTTCACAGTTGCTGCTACTTTTTAGTATTAGCGCCACTTTTATTTTAGATCGATAGAGCAAAATCAATTCTCCATGAAACCAAATTTTCAGAATGATCTCATGTCCCGTTCTCCATAAACGTCTAACCTACCATCCACCGTGAGTGACCCTGTATATATATATATATATATATATATATATATATATATATATATATATATATATATATATATATATATATATATATATATATATATATATATATATATATATATATAATATATATATATATATATATATATATATATATATATATATATATACAGGGTGTTGAAATTGAACGTACGAACGGAAAGGGGAGATATCTTAAGTTAGTTTAAGAAAAAAAAAGTCTCATAAACATGGGTACTCAAACGTTTCGTTTTCGAGATACAGAGTGTTGAAATTTGAATTTTTGTCATGTTTTTTTCTCATAGTTTCTACACTTTACAAGATATTCAACTGAAATTTGGCACAGACATTACATTTGAAAGTTCTCACCACTCGATATGGCAATTCCAATAGCACATCTACCGGGTGATAATTTTTCAGGAACACTGTCACCTGTTTTCATCTAGAAATTTTTTTTGGTGAGCAACTGTTAATTTGAGAAAATGTAAAAAGAAGCTTTGTTGTTATACTAAACTTTTAAGTGTTTTGTAGTTTTGTCGTATCTGCTATCGATTTCAAGAAAAAAAAATTGAATTATTCTCTCGAAATCCACGGAAAAATCTGAATTATCATAATATTCAGTTAGTAATCAATGGTGAAAGAATTCAGTGTCAGTTTTGACACATCAAATTATTGAACGTTTGTGTTTTGCAAAGTATTTGAGGCTTTTAATTTTTTTGAATGTAGACTACTATTTTCATCACGATATTTATGATTATGACAACAATATTTGATTAGAAAATATGAACCTCTACACATTTTAATATCAAATCATGCCGAATTTCACGAATTCCGAAATGACTGACAGGCATTTCATGTATGGTCTTGCAAATGGAAATTCAAGCTAAGCGTATTTTCATAGAACGCTATCCCAAGAGAGGGATACCAGATCATCAAATGTTCTCTGATATTCATAGGCGTCTTTCAGAAGTTGAATCTTTTTCCACGCAAAAAATTAATGCCGCTAGACCACGCAGTGTGATTCACAACTCAAAGAGGCAGTTATGAACGAAATAGAACAACATCCAAAAACCAGTACAAGAAAAATTAGTGTACTCTTGAATGCAAGCCATCAAGCTGTTTGGCGGGTCTTGCGGGATTCTCTGTTATATCCTCATCACATTCAGAGGGTGCAAGCTTTATGCCTCGTGATTTTCATCCGAGGATTAATTTTTGTCAGTGGTACTTTAAGAGACTATTGAACAATCCTCATTTTGATTGCCAAATTCTATGAACTGATGAAGCCTGTTTCTCAAGGACTTCAATTAAATATTTTCATAATGAACACATATGGGCTGAGGAGAATCCGCATGGATATGTAGAAACCCATTTTCAAAAGCAATTTTCACTAAATGTGTGGGGTGGTAATATTGGCGATCATTTTATTACTCCTTCCTTCTTGCCAGGATGACTAACAGGTCAATCATACAGACAATTTTTAGAAAACGACCTGCCCTTGTTATTGGAAGATATACCTCTTATGCTACGACGAGAAATGTGGTCCATGCATGACGGTGCTCCTGCTCATTTTTCAGTTTTGGCAAGGGAGTATTTGGACGACAATTATTATGAAAACAGGTGGATTGGACGAGGGAGACCTCAGTCATGGCCCGCCAGATCCCCAGACTTCAATAGTTTAGAATTTTTTCATTGGGCCACCTTAAATCTTTAGTATACTCGACGCCAGTGAACACCGTAGAAGAACTGAGAAATCGTATAATAGGCGCGTTTGATACAGTTAGGAATACTCCGGGAGTGTTTGAAAGAGTTTGATCGTCTATGAGACGAAGGATAGAAGCTTGGAGTTGGGGGAGGATATTTTCAACATCTGCTGTAGTTCAGTCCTTTGTGGATTTACGTTTCGTATAGTAATACATTTTTTGTAATGATTATACGATTTTATCTTTAAGAATCAACGGCACAGATCAAGAAAATTTTCATAAAAACTAATAATGAATTAATTCACCACAGCTTACAAACTGGCCTCCTTATCATAATTTGGATTTTTCCAAGGATTTCGAGAGAATCGTTCAAAATTTTTTTCTTGAAATCAGTAGCAGATACGACAAAACTACAAGAAACCGAAAAGTTTAGTATAACAACAAAGCTTTTTTTTTACGTTTTTACAAATTAACAGTGGCTCACCAAAAAAAAGTTCTGGAGGAAAACATGTGACGGTGCTCCAGAAAAAATATCACCTTGTATATCTGCTATCGAAATTGCCATGTCACATAGTGAGAACTTTCAAATGTAAAATCTATAATAAATTTCAGTTGAATATGTTGTAAAGTGTAGATACTATGAGAATAAACTTTAAAAAAATTCAAACTTTAACACTCTGTATCTGGAAAACAAAACGTTTGCGGCCCCATCGATATATATATATATATATATATATATATTTATATATATTCTTATATATATATATATATATATATATATATATATATATATATATATATATATATATATATATATATATATATATATATATATATATATATATATATATATATATATATATATATATATATATATATATATATATATATATATATATATATTTATATATATATATATATATATATATATATATATATATATATATATATATATATATATATATATATATTTATATATATATATATATATATATATATATATATATACAGGGTCACTCACGGTGGATGGTAGGTTAGACGTTTACGGAGAACGGGACATGAGATTATTCTGAAAATTTGATTTCATGGGTAATTGATTTTGCTCTATCGATCTAAAATAATAGTGGCGCTGCGGCGTTGCCGCTTATACTAAAAAGTAGCAGCAACTATGAAATGAGACACCCTATATATTATTTCATTTTTTGCTTCTCTACCATTTTCCAATTGTTTTTGTATGATACTTCCCTATACCTATCTCTAGAGGTTTTCGAGAAATTAAATGGTTGCCTCATTTTTTTGTGCAAAACATAGTTTCAATTAAATGTTCATTACTAATGTACTCAGTTTCGTAGGACGCTGAAATTTTAGGTGTAGTTTACCAAGTTCCGACGTATTAGGAATATTTTAAGGACTTTGTTCTCTATTATACAGGGTCCTTCAAAATTTGCGATTTTATCGATAAATACAAAAATAGTAAAAAGTGCATTTTTTGAAAGATAATACACTGTATATTATTGAATATCTCGAAAGAAAATTGAAATTTCTTTCAAATGATATATCATGTTCCTATACCTAAAAATTCAGGTTTCCGAAATAAAAGCAAGTTTTTATAAGAATCGGATTATTTAGCCAAATTTTGTATTAGGTAGTTATGAAATGTCAAGAAAGATGTTATTATGAAAATTTGACAATAAGTCCATCAACAATAAAACTTCTGCGCGTTCATTAACGGAAATTAGATTTGAAAACAATCAAAATGGAAGGCAATAACTATTCTCATGAAGTTTTGATGAAGTTATTCATTTTACATGGTCAATGTGACCAAATAATACCAAGAACATGCAGAAAATTCAAAGAAATGTATACCTATCGGCAAACAATAAACGATAGAAAATTTGTACGTTTACAATATAATTTTATCACTTATGGGTCAATACTGAAAGCGAAACGAAATTTACTATACTAATAAAAAACAATTTGTATTACGTAAAATAACATAACATAAGTGATAATATTATTTTGTAAACGTACAAAAAAAAATAGATATATATATATATATATATATATATATATATATATATATATATATATATATATATATATATATATATATATATATATAATATATATAATAATCACATTATATATATATATATATATATATATTATATATATATATATATATATATAATGAATCACAAACGTCAAAAATATCAACAAATGATATGCCTACTATGAGAAGGAAAATGGATAGGTGCAATGAAACGATTTTTAAATTGCTTTTTCATCATAATATAATAAGTTTTTCGTGAAAAATAAAATTTTGTATGCACCGCGTGCGTTACTAGATCCTTACATCCTTACATCCTTACATTCATCCCTCGGGCCAGAGGCCCTCGGGCCGAATGTTTCCCTCCGGGCGTAAGGATCTATATAACGCACTTAACATACATAAATAACTAATATATATATATATATATATATATATATAATATATATATATATATATATATATATATATATATATATATATATATATATATATATATATATATATATAATATATATATATTTATATATATATATATATATATATATATATATATATATATATTATATATATATATATATATATATATATATATATATATATATATATTATATATATATATATATATATATATATATATATATATATATAATATATATATATATATATATATTTATATATATATATATATTATATATATATATATAATATATATATATATATATATATATATATATATATATATATATATATATATATAAATATATATATATATATATATATATATATATATATATATATATTCATATATATATATATATATATATATATATATATATATATTAGTTATTTATGTACCAAGTGCGTTATATAGATCCTTACGCCCGGAGGGAAACATTCGGCCCGAGGGCCTCTGGCCCGAGGGATGAATGTTGCCCGATGGGCGTAAGGATCTAGTAACGCACGCGGTGCATACAAAATTTTATTTTTCACGAAAAACTTATTATATTATGATGAAAAAGCGATTTAAAAATCGTTTCATTGCACCTATCCATTTTCCTTCTCATAGTAGGCATATCATTTGTTGATATTTTGACGTTTGTGATTATTTTTGTCATCAAATTTGGTGAATGTCATTGCTGCTTTTTATTTGTAGTCTTATAGAAATAATGGAAATGAAAATGAATTTACCCAAGAATATCATAGAAAATACAGCCAAACCTGCTGATAATTCATTGCCGGAGAAATCCAGAGTCTTATACGACAAGGATTATGAAGTATTTAATCAATGAAATTTGCATCATTTCTCCTAGTACAATAAGCGGGCCTTTTAAATCCATTATGCCTGCAAATGCGGGCATAATGGCTTAGGGCATAATGAGTGTGTTTATAGCAACCGTATCCAAGGTGAAATAAACGTATAATATACAAGTGAAATATATATATATATATATATATATATATATATATATATATATATATATATATATATATATATATATATATACATGCTAACAGGTAGATTCTAAAGTAGTGATTGTTCAATATAAAGATTAAACAAGCTTTTCTTTTATCAGGAAATGCATCTACATAGTAGTAGAGGTAATGACTGAGTTTTCATTTATTCAAATCAATATAAACTATAGTATATAACAAAAACATATATATTTCGATCATTCATCTTTTTATCAAAGTCGTCTAACTGTTTTGAAAATGCAAAAGTCTAAGATCTTTTTGGTCATTATTGATGGGTAAGTTCCAGGAGCAGGCTGACCTAATCTTCAAAGCTTCTAAAAGGTCCATTTCCTTTCCCTTGCTCAGTTAATACAATGTCTTCGAATAATCCAAATCTATACACCTTATTATTTCATATTTCAGATCTATGATCAATTTTATATGCTCATAAATTAATCTGCTTAACTGTGGCGATCGAAAATATCGATCATTCATTGAAATTCTAAAATCTAGAGATAACTGATGTAAATAATCCTCCGCATTTTGACATTTACTGATACCAAAAAGGATAATATACACAAAAAGAGTGCTCATTCGATTACATATATAAGTATAGTAACTGGTACGTTCTGAATTACGAGTACTTCAATTCAAGTTAACCTTGATCTCTTTTCCAGCTCAGAGTACTAACCCTTATGATTATAATCATTGGAGCCCCGAATATGAAGGAAACAGTGAAGGTGAGAAAAATCAAAATATTTTGCTTTCATAAGTATTCCTAATATGAAGATATTTGATTCGGCACATTTTACACACATGCATTTAGCACGAATCAATGCATCTTCAGATCGATTCAGACGTTTGAAATTCGGTACAAAAAGCATAATGTACACAAAAAGAGTGCTCATTCGATTACAATAAATTTGAATGCATTCATACATAGATTGCATTTAATAGATTAGTATCGTTACCGTTATCCAGAGAAAAACTTGAAATGGAAATCAATATACCTTTGTTGATAATGAGAAACAGAGTGCATAAAGTAATTTATATATTATATATAGTATATATATATATATATATATTATATACATAATATATATATATACATATTTATATATATATCTATATATATATATATATATATATATATATATATATATATATAGTTCTATATTATTATATATATATACATATCTATTTATATATATATATATATATATATATATATATATATATATATATATATATATATATATATATATACATATATATGTATAGTAACTGGTACGTTCTGAATTACGAGTACTTCAATTCAAGTTAACCTTGATCTCTTTTCCAGCTCAGAGTACTAACCCTTATGATTATAATCATTGGAGCCCCGAATATGAAGGAAACAGTGAAGGTGAGAAAAATCAAAATATTTTGCTTTCATAAGTATTCCTAATATGAAGATATTTGATTCGGCACATTTTACACACATGCATTTAGCACAAATCAATGCATCTTCAGATTGATTCAGACGTTTGAAATTCGGTACAAAAAGCATAATATACACAAAAAGAGTGCTCATTCGATTACAATAAATTTGAATGCATTCATACATAGATTGCATTTAATAGATTAGTATCGTTACCGTTATCCAGAGAAAAACTTGAAATGGAAATCAATATACCTTTGTTGATAATGAGAAACAGAGTGCATAAAGTATTATATATATATATATATATATATATATATATATATATATATATATATATATATACATAATATATGTATATATTTATATACATATTTTATATATATATATATATATATATATATATATATATATATATATATACATAATATATATATATATATATATATAGTATATTATATATAAATATATATATATATATATATATATATATATATATATATATATATATATATATATATATATATATATATATATACATATATAAGTATAGTAACTGGTACGTTCTGAATTACGAGTACTTCAATTCAAGTTAACCTTGATCTCTTTTCCAGCTCAGAGTACTAACCCTTATGATTATAATCATTGGAGCCCCGAATATGAAGGAAACAGTGAAGGTGAGAAAAATCAAAATATTTTGCTTTCATAAGTATTCCTAATATGAAGATATTTGATTCGGCATATTTTACACACATGCATTTAGCACAAATCAGTGCCTCTACAGATTGATTCAGACGTTTGAAATTCGGTACGTGGATTGACTTGATGTTGGAAAAACTTTCAATTGGTTTCTTGCAATTTTTATGTTGGAATTTCAATCAATTTTTAGGTGTTTCGAGCATTGTGCATCTCTATGTCTACTCCATATTTAGTTGAAATGCTAAAAATTCTAATGTCTATTTACGTGATGTTAGAAAATAGCTATTTATGACTTTTTTTCTCACTCAATGTTCAAGTAGAAATTTCATGATTTTTTGCACGTTTTCAAGCTTTGTGCATCTCTTCGATACCTCTGTTGACAAAGAGAGTTATGAAAAAATCCGGACATCCTACTGCGTAACACTAGGAATGATAAAACCCCTCGGCGCATGTGCATGTCGTAATGCCTATCTAAAAAAAAGATATATTTTTTGATTCTTCGTGGAAAAAAATGAGGAAAAATTCCCTCATGAAATCATATTTGTTTTATCGATTTCCGTTGGAATATTTAAAATCGGACCAGATCCCAAATTTTTGTCGTGAGACTATAACCTCTTCAGCTTCGCCTCGGGGTAATTATGAAAAAATGTAATAAAATAAATATATATATATATATATATATATATATATAATATATATATATTTATATATATATAAATATATATATATATATATATATATATATATATATATATATATATATATATATATATATATATATATATATAATATATATATATATATAGATATATACTATATATATATATATATATATATATATATAATATATATATATATATATATATATATATATATATACAGGGTGACCCAGAGCTACGTAATCGGTCCATAACTTTTTTGTCATTGAAGATATCGATATGAAATTTTCAGAGCAAATATGGTCCGACTAAGGCTATTTTCCAAAATTATTTTGAAGAAAATTTTACTTCCGGTTTTGCCGGAAGTGATATCAACTTTGTTATTTCAAGTGCAATACCCTGCATATTTTTTGATTTTCGAATTTTTTATGTAATTTATAATAAAATTGTCAGAACATTCTTTATACCTAAAATGAACAGTTTTCGAGTTATTAATTTTTTTCGTAAAATTTTGACAGTTGCGTCTTCAACAAAAATAGGCTATAACTTCTTTGTTAGTAGGTCTATTGGTATGCGGTTCGGATGTTTATAACCTTGAAACAGTGTTTTATTCATTCCTTGTCAAATTTTTTTATATTTCTAATTTATTACTCGATAAAATCTAGGGAGAAGTTGGCAAATTTCAAACGTTAATAACTTTCTTATTCCTAATGGAATGCTATGTATATTTTTGCATTTTTGAATCTGCTATTCAATTACCTTTCGATTTGTATAACCATTCTCTATACCTAAAGTTAATAATAACAAAGAAATGACAGAATTTTCTAATAATTTATATATCAATACACCTGAGAAATCGTCTAGCGTGTTATTTTGACGTATCCATGGATAACAATAATAAAAATCATTTAAAACCTAATTGTGTCATATTTTCTAGTATTTTTTCAGTTAATAAAATGGATTTTACGCGACAAGAAATGATAAATATGGTTTACTGTATTGGATAAGCGAATCAAAATATTCTGCTAGCTAGTAGAATTTATCATCAAAAATATTCTGATTCAACTTCGTTTTGTGATTCTTTTATTAATAAGCATTGATTTCTTTCTGTATAACATGTATAATTTGGAGTAACTGTTGGATCATGCGAATGTACTCCTCCTGACCAAAATGATAATGTCAAACTTGACATTGCAATTTGACATCAGTATACTGCAAACATATGTTGTTTATAAACAACAATAATTATTGAATATTAACTTCTTAGAATTACTATTTTTTCAATATCTTTTCGGATATCAGCATCAGGTTGTACAAACCTAATGAACAGAAAAGGTGACACAATTAAATTTTAAACAATTTTCGTAATTGGTATCAATGGATACGTCAAAAATAACTCGCTAGTCGATTTCTCAAGTGTATTGATATATAAATTATTACAAAATTGTGGAATATCTTTTTTATTATCAACTTTAGGTATAGGGAATGGTTATACAAATCGAAAGGTAATTGAATAGCAAATTTAATAATGCACAAATATACATAGCATTCCATTAGAAATAAGAAAGTTATTAACGTTTGACATTTGCCAAATTCACCCTAGATTTTATCAAGTAATAAGTTAGAAATATGAAAAACTTTGACATGGTATAAATAGCCCAGTCAATCTAGGTAAAATAAAAATGAAAAATCTTATAGTTCTGAAAATTGGCCACAATGTTCTTTGGGCCTCCCCCTTAAACATATCCAAAAACCCCATATGTAAGGAGTGCGCAACATGCCGCCATTTTGAATTTCAAGTCCCTTTTTTCGTTTTTTTCTCAATATCTCGCAAACTATTAACTTTCTCACAATCACTTATCGTTGCAAAATTATAGCTTATTGAATTTCCTACAAAAAAGCTATGTGAAGTTTTTTTCTAGCATTAACCGTTTGCGAGATATATAGATGTATAAGTAGATGAAGTCCAGAAAGTCTAGTTTTAAAGGGGAGAGAATTGCTTCTGAAAGTTTTTTTCTAAATTCTAGTGTATAATCAGTGTGTATTAGGTTGATAATCA
Organism: Cynegetis impunctata; assembly: GCA_030704885.1. Classification (NCBI taxonomy): domain Eukaryota; kingdom Metazoa; phylum Arthropoda; class Insecta; order Coleoptera; family Coccinellidae; genus Cynegetis; species Cynegetis impunctata. The sequence continues at coordinate 80,168 of JARQZK010000917.1, read as the reverse complement.
TTTACTACCTACAATATGCTTTGTTAGTTGAGGGGGGGGGTAAGAAAATGGTGTGTACAAGTAGATTATGAAATTGAGGCAAATATACCATTTAATTACTTGACATACTAAAAATAGCTCAATAACTAAATAATAACAACTAAACGTAGTGAAATAACCCAAACAATTAAAAACTATACATAAATAATCCACATATATAATATTAACATAATCGCCTATACAAAACTTCACTCGTCATGCTCGTCGTCTGATGACTCCTCTGCCTCCTCTACGAGAGGTACTGGACGGTTGAGGCACATTCCATTGCATTGGGAGCAGGCGACCGAGCATGAGACGCCTGCCTTCCGACAGCCACACCTCGGTCCGCACCCTGTCTTGCATGAGCAAAATATCATGTTTAATATAGAGTCAGGTGCGGCAGGGTTCAGGGTGCGGACCGGTTCCAGCCCTGACGACACTTCTTTCCACCCCCACTTCTTTGGATCTAGAGTGTTTGTGAGCCCAACCACAACTGGATCTGGTGGTAAACTCTCTGAGCATGCTGCATGACTGCACCTCTAGTGGGTGGGAAAGAAGCGATATCTGGTTTGATTCTCCTGGCTGAGCGCTAGAACCAGGCATGTCGGAAGGCGAAATGCGGAACCTACCGAGCCTATACGAAGTTTACGAGTGGGGTGCATGAATCCTCATCATTTGACCCCTTTTTCAGAAACTACGCTTTTATTTAGATTTACTATTAAAATAATTGAATCAATTTGTAAATACCGATTTATTATATCTCGTGTGAAATGATTAATGAATAAACAAGTTGAAAAACAAAAAATGTCTGTAATACATTTTTTACTCCTTCTCAGCATAACTTAGGGACCTGATCAACCAAGTATCCTTAGGGCCACTAATTCATTCCTAGCTTATGGATTGAATAGTAGTAAATGTGTGACAATAAATGTGATTAAAAGGACATGAGGAATGAGTATGATATAGACAGCAACATGCGATTTTCCCTATTTCGCCCATTGATGAACCCCCCATCCCTCTCTTGCGACCCTCCTCCTATCCCCTTCTCACTTATTCTATGCAGCGTACTTAAGGTAGTAAAAGATCAGTTTCCAGTAAAAATACTGGAATTAAAAAAAAATACTTTCAGAAGCGATTTTCTCCCCTCGGAAACTAGGCTTTCTGGACTCATTTACTTATACATTTGAATATCTCGCAAACGGTTGAAACTAGAAAAAAACTTAATGAGCTTTAATTTTGTATAGACAAGTGGTTGCGAAAAAGTTGATAGTTTGCGAGATATTGAGGAAAAAACGAAAACAGGGATTTAAAATTCAAAATGGCGGCATGTTGCGCACCCCCCACATATGGGATTTTTGGATATGTTCAAGAGGAAGGTCCAAAGAACATTGTGGCCAATTTTCAGAACTATAAGATTTTTATTTTTATTTGGCGATTTTGGTAGTAGATTGACTGGGCTAAAATGGAAAAATGTCTCAAGGTTACAAAAATCTAAACCGCATACCAATAGACCTACTAGCAAAGAAGTTATAGCCTATTTTTGTTGAAGACGCAACTGTCAAAATTTTACGAAAAAAATTAATAACTCGAAAACTGTTCATTTTAGGTATAAGGACTCTTATGAAAATTTTATTATAAATTACATGAGAAATTCGAAAATCAAAAAATATACAGGGTATTGCATTTGAAATAACAAAGTTTATATCACTTCTGGAAAAACCGGAAGTGAAATTTTCTCACAAATAATTTTGAAGAATAGACTTAGTCGGACCATATTTGCTCTGAAAATTTCATATCGATATCTTCAATGACAAAAAAGTTATGGACCGATTACGTAGCTCTGGGTCACCCTGTATATATATATATATATATATATATATATATATATATATATATATATATATATATATATATATATATATATATATATATATATATATATATATATATATATATATATATATATATATATATATATATATATATATATATATATATAAAAATATATATATATATATATATATATATATATATATATATATATATATATATATATATATATATATATATATATATATATATATATATATATATATAAATATATATATATATATATATATATATATATATATATATACTGACTGGTAGGTGGTAGGTTCCGAATTACGAGTACTTGAATTCAAGTTGACCTTGTTTTTTTCCAGATCAGAGTACTTACCCTTATGATTATAATTGGAGCCCCGATTATGAAGGAAACGGAGAAGGTGAGAAAAATCAAACAACTTTTTTGGTTTTCCGAGCATTGTGCATCTCTACGTCTACGTCTATTTAGTTGAAATGATAAAAAACTTTTGTCAATTTACGTGAAGATAGAAAATAGCTATTTATGAGTTTTTTCCCACCACCGCAATTTTCAAGTAGAAATTTCATTCGTTTTTGCACGTTTTCAAGCTTTGTTCATTTCTTCCATACCTCTGTCTACCCAGCGAGTTATAAAATTGTGAGAGTAAAAAATCAGATATAGATATATATATATATATATATATATATATATATATATATATATATATATATATATATATATATATAGGTATATATAATTATTCATTCGAATTGTTAAAAATTTTTGATAAAGCCACGAATGTCGTGGCGGAACGTCAACTTTTTAATAAAATCGAGTTTTTGAGAATCAACAAGCCTGTTATTGCTAATAATTATCAAAAAGATCATATATATATATATATATATATATATATATATATATATATATATTATATATATATATCTATATATTAATATTTAGATATATATATATATATATATATATATATATTTATTGATATATATATATATATATATATATATATATATATATATATATATATATATATATATATATATATATATATATATATATATATATATACTGGTAGATTCCGAATTACGAGAACTTGAATTCAAGTTAACCTTGATCTCTTTTCCAGATCAGAGTACTTACCCTTATGATTATAATTGGAGGCCCGATTATGAAGGAAACGGAGAAGGTGAGAAAAATCAAAATACTTTGCTTTTAGAAAGGTATTCCTTAATAATAAGATATTATTCAAATTCTGCACATTTAACACAAATGCATTTAGCAGGAATGAATGCAGTAATTTTTATAATAATTATTCGATAAATAGATTCACACGATTCAATTTTTATGTAACAAAACAAATTGAATTTTTTTTCTCATATTGACATGCGATAACATTGTAACAGAGGTAACGATCAAGTTCTTATTTATTGAAATCAATAAGTAACTATAAAGTCAACTATCGAGCACTCATTGTAACATGGTTCATAATTATAAATCAACTAAAGTAAAACAATCGAATTGATTCCACTAAATCTGTTATATTTTCTCGTCATATATATTTCGGTCTATTAACCCATTATCGAAATTTTTTCAATAATTCGAAAATGCAACGATCCATCATATATAATACTGAATAAATAATTGGTTTGCCATTTTGGAAATTCCTTAAATGCAGGCGGCCAAAGGCCGCATTATGGCAAACTTATGAAGCCGAGATAAAGAGATCGGCCCCGTCGATCGCCGCTGACCCTTTTGTAGTGCTTAGGCTCTACCGTTCCCGACCGCGACGTCGATCTTCGAAATCGAACGTTTAAAGTTTGACGTTTCTCCGAAATTCGCGAAAACGGCAGCATTGCCGACGCTTAAGAACTATTTTCGCGTCACATGGACTCGAATTCACGTGACCGCTTTTGGAGCCGATAGTTGGACGGGTCGAATTCTATCGAAAAGTTTCGGCACGGCGAGGCCCAATGAGGTCGTAGTATCTAGCCGATTCCGCACGAACTCGAGATTGACAGCGAGCAGATGAAGTGCCCGTTCGACAGAGGCAGGGACCGGCTCAGCACTTGACGCGTCGCGTACCGTTCGACAGAGGCAGGGACGGGCTTAGCACTCCTCGGCGATCGAGAAACTATATTTTTATCGATCTATATTTTTCACGGATCTATTCAATAGGCGATGGAGCCTCTCACTAGTTTATATCACTACTTAAATAAGATCTAAATTCTATTTGGCAACAAGTGATGGGCAAGTTTCAGTAAAAGACTGACGTAACCTCTAGAGCATCTAAAAAGTCTATCCTCTTTACCTTGTTCATTAAATGAGATATCTACAAATAATCTAAATCTATAAAATGTTCCAAAGTAAGAACGTCACTAGAATTTCGGAATAAAATGTAACCATTCTATAAATTTAAATGATCCGGAGATATCGTATTTATTTTTTCTGAAAGAGGATGAATATTCACACTTTAGAAATTACGACGGCCATTTTCAGGAAGTTACCCATCACTAAAACTCAAATAATTTAAGAATATGAATAGATAGATTATTGCATTTTCTATTGATAAGGGGTCAAAAGCCCGAAATATATATAGAAATTTAAGTGTTTCATATAAATCGATTTAAAAGTAACCTTGTTTTCTCATTGATTAGTGATAAGTTGAAAATTCCTCGCAAAATGTGAATAATCATTTAGGAGTTTTCAGTTATTTTATCTAAATGTTTCAATAGATGTTTCTTGAAGACCCCATATAGTCATTTTTTGCTAGAAAATTTCAAAACTCCTGGCTACTTTTTTCTGAAATGTATATATATATATATATATATATATATATATATATATATATATATATATATATATATATATATATATATATATATATATCTATATATATATATATATATATATATATATATATATATATATATATATATATATCTATATATATATATATATATATATATATATATATATATATATATATATATATATATATATATATATATATATATATATATATATATATATATATATATATATATATATATATATATATATATATATATATATATATATATATATATATATATATATATATATATATATATATATATATATATATATATATATATATATATATATATATATATATATATATATCTATATATATATATATATATATATATATATATATATATATATATATATATATATATATATATATATATATATATATATATATATATATATAAATATATATATATATATATATATATATATATAGATATAAGTATTGGGTATGGTCCTTGGAGTAATCGAAATAATCGAAGAACTATCATCAATGGTAACTAATTTATTGCAATAGTTCCAAGCTTTCACAGCTTAATTAGCTGATTCTTCAGGAACTGGAAATCGTGAGATCAAATATCAATCAGGATAGATAGTCGTCGATATAAAAATATAAATCACTTAACAATCCTCATGAAATAGAAAGTAATATGTAACCCTACTCAACTTTATGAAAACGAAACTTCAATTTACTACATTTTATGGATTGAATATCTATCTATATATAAATATATATCTGAATATATATATATATATATTTATATATATGTACATATATGTATATATATATATATATATATATATAAATATATATATATATATATATATATATATATATATATATATATATATATATATATATATATATATATATATATATATATATATATATATATATATATATATATATATATATATATATATATATATATATATATATATATATATATATATATATATATATATTATATATATATATATATATATATATATATGTATGTATATATATATATATATATAAAATCTCTTGACAATTATTAGCAATAACAGGCTTGTTGAATCTCAAAATACTCGATTTTATTAAAAAGTTGAAGTTTCGCCACGACATTCGTGGCTTTATCAATACTTTTGAAAAAATTGAAATTTCTTTGACATTTATTGATTTGAAAAAATTTGAATAGTTAAAAAAGACTACTATGTTTCAGTAAAATTTTTTGGCTGTGGCCGTTCTTTGTTATTTATTACGTGCTATTCAGTGCAATATTAACATTCAAATCTGTTATTATTAGATGGTAAGGGAAACCCCAGAAACCTTTACCCATGTAATGTTCGAAATAGGTTCAAATTATTCTGATTTTGAAAAGTCGAAGAATAGGGTACTATTTATCTTTTTTTCAAAAATTTTTCTTCAGTTATTAAATACTTGCTATTTAGTCCAATATCAACAGACAGGTTTGCTCATACTAGATGAGAAGGGAACCACAGAAACCTTCACCTACGTAATGTACAAAATAGGTTTAAAAAATTTGATTGTTATCTTTAAAAAGACATTACTTGTGATTTTGAAGATCACATATTCTAAACTCTACTTTTCTTTTCGAAAAATTGAAAATTCTAGATGTTTAGATTTTGTCCAAGAAGATGAGTTGTTATGCTTAGAGTTTGTTTGTTGAATTATTTTTTCTTCCGTATTATCTTTTCAGCCGTAATGAAAAATTTTTGAAGAAAAGATAAATAGTACCCTATTTTTTGCCTTTTCAAAATCAAAATAATTTGAACCTATTTCGAACATTACGTGGGTAAAGGTTTCTGTGGTTTCCCTTACCATCTAATAATAACAGATTTGAATGTTAATGTTGGACTGAATAGCACGTAATAAATAACAAAGAACGGCCACAGCCGAAAAATATTAGTGAAACATAGTAGTCTTTTTTAAGTATTCAAATTTTTTCAAATCAATAAATGTCAAAGAAATTTCAATTTTTTTCAAAAGTTTTGATAAAGCCACGAATATCGTGGCGAAACGTCAACTTTTTAATAAAATCGAGTTTTTTAAGATTTAACAAGCCTGTTATTGCTAATAATTGTCAAGAGATTAGAAATAGTTCACATGCAACAAAAATTCGAATAAATAATTACACATATATATATATATATATATATATATATATATATATATATATATATATATATATATATATATATATATATATATATATATATATATATATATATATATATATATATATATATATATATATATATATATAGAGAGAGAGAGGGAGAGAGAGAGAGCGAGCTTTGATCTGACGCAACAGAAAACCCGAAATTAATATTATTAAGTATGATATTAAGTATCTTAAGGGACGAAATCACAATGCAGTCAATTTGAAAATAATAAAAATTAGTAGATGTACATTAACTATATATATATACTCTTTTAAATTTCAGAAAATGGATTTGAAGCGTTTTTAAGACTGTTTCATTCTCCATATTCAGAAGAACATTTGGATAACCACGGTAAGTAAAATGATTAATTTAAAAGATACTTCAATAGTCAAAAATATTTCGAATGATTCAAATAGTTTATAATTCCATTTACATTTTAAAATTTATTGATTTCAATCTATCATTTTTTGATGAATCAACTCCCGATTTTACTAGAAGAAATTATTTTAAATATAATAACAAACACTTGGTTGCAAATGGATAGATTATCATCATACGGTCCGCCAATTTTTGAATAATAATTTTCAAAATGAATGGATTGGAAGAAATGGTCCTCAGCATTGACCCGCGACATCATCTGATTCAACTTTTCCTGACTTCTTTTAATGAGGATCCATAAAGGGAATTGATGTCGACATAAGCGAGTTGACTTGAAAGAGAGGATAAAACAAGGTTTTCGAAGGAAAAGTCCGATGATGTTAACAAATGTAGCAATATTTTTGAGAGGAAAAATTAAAAGTTTTGCCGTAATTAACCTCTCTTTATGGGTGTCCTTAAAGGAAATCGCTAACGACACACCTCCTACCTAAGTCCGGTGAAGTTATCGGAAGTAGCAATAATTTTTAAGAACAGAATCCAGTTGTGTTTAGCAATGAATGATCGTCATTTTGAACATTCGTTATAAACACGTGGTAAGTTATAACCATCATTTTTTAATTTCTGATAGATTATTCAGTAGGTGTTTGATTAACAAAGATAGATGGCGGCAAGATAATTCAGAAAGTTCGTTCGCTAAAAATCGGAAAAATTGTGAAAATAAATGTGCCCATTGCGGAAAAAAAGTAGTGGAGAGTGTAAAGTACTCTAAGTGTTTAGAGGATTTTCATTTATTGTGCTTAAAGCAGGTTGCAACTCTGAAGAATCCGGCATGCAAACATGAGAGGATGGAAAATTCTTTAGAAAACCCAAGTGAAATTCAAGACAATATAGAAACCCAAAACAAGATACTCAATATCGAAAATGCATACCTACTTGAAACAATTACTCAAGGAGATCAAGGAGAAAAATCAAATATTGAATGATTATAACCTCATTTTGCTAGATAAAATAAAGACGCTAGAAATGGCGGAAAAAACAGAACATTCAAAGATGGAACAAAAAATAGTTGATAACAAGGAAAATAAACGGAGAGAAAATAACTCAAATCAAAGAAGTCAACAACAACAAGGGCAAGTCAGTCAACTGCCAATATCAGATTCAAAAGAACTTCCGAACATAGAAGTGGATAAACCTGAAAGAAGAAGTAATGCAATTGATGCAGATAACCTTCATAAGAATGACAACAACACTAAAAGTACAAGGGTTCCAGTTAGTGAAGGGAAAGGATCCAAAAACAAATAGACCAAAACCGAATGTCGGTACTGGTACAACGAATTTAACTAGTCTAATAAACACATTCATATCGAGTAAAAATATCACAGATAAAAAGTGGTGGTTATTCACATCACGTGTGAACGAAAACACCAAAAAAGAAGACATTACCAACTTGATTGCCCAAAAAGGCAATGAAGAAGAAAACAAAATAACAGTAAGTTCCTTAGAAACTAGAGCAGCATCAACATATAAAAGCTTTATGGTAGGAGTCCCCGAACAACTTAAGGATGAGATATATAGGCAAGATTTCTGTCCAGTTGGTGTCACTTTCACTAGATTCAATTTCAGGAGAGGACAACATTTTTTAGAGCAAAATCCGAGAAAACCCAGCCAAACTTAATTCAGAAGTATGGAAATATGCAAGCCACATACACTACACACAAACAAACTGAAGTCTTTACTATCTTCCACCAAAATGTAATGTCCATAGGAAATTCAATTGACAAAATAGAGCATAAAGTTAATGAAAATGACTCCATCAAAATAATCTGCTTAACAGAACATTGGAAAACATACGAGTAACTCAAAAATTATGGGATCCCAGGTTTTTGCAAGAAGACATCTTTCTGTCGAAGCGATGGGGAACATGGAGGGGTTGTTATTTATACAGAGAGCGATATCACAGCAAAAGAACGTCTAGATATAAAAAATAGCTCGATAAAATTTAAAGTGGAAATCGTAGGAATTCAATACAAAATACGAGGTGAAAAACACATATGCATAGCTGTATATAACAATAGAAACTCAGGGCAGCTAACAACTCAACTTGAACCTCTATTACATAAAATAAATGATGAAAATGCCAAAATCACAATAGTAGGAGACTTTAACATCAATATGTTTGGAAATAGCGAAGAGAAAAGAGAATTCCTAAGTCCACTTCATACATACAACATCCAACAAACAATATTTGATGCAACAAGTAAAACAGATAATGGAGAGACATGTATTGATGGGATTTATACTAACATCACAGAGAAGTACATATCACAAACTTATGAAACACATATCTCTGATCATAGAGCGCAAATACTGCAAGTAACCATGGCAATAAAAGGAATTCAATACACCTGAAGAAGATTATTTTCTCCCCAAAATATCACAAATCTACGTAATACCTTAAAGGAACAGGACTGGTCAAGAATCTATTACATCTGTGAATCAGACGTGAATCTAATGTACAGTACATTTGAGGAAATATTCCTAGCCCATTTTAACCAAGCATGTCCGAAAAAGAAAGTTGCAGTAAACAAGAAAAAGAAAAACAGGAATAAACTAGATACAATTGCTGAAGACATTTGAAGTGAAAATTTTGGAATTAGATAATAAAAGTGAAGCAAAATGGTCTGCAGTGAGATCTATACAATCGAGAAATGACGAGAAAAGTTTTCCTATTGATGAAACTCCCATTAAAACAGCAAACCAAATAAACGAGTATTTTGTCAATGCTGCAACTGAACTAACTAAAAATATCCCGAAGATTCAGAAAAAGATACAACTTGAAGAAAGTCTTGATAAGCCAATTCGAATGAATCCACTCACATCTAAGCAGCTGAATAACATAGTGAAATTATTGAAAAACCAACACACAAGTGGTGTGGATGATATCTCAAACTTTATTGTAAAACAAACAATTAATGAAATACAAGAACCCTTTCTCTACATAGTAAATAAAAGCCTGAGATATGGACACTTCCCAAAGACCTTAAAAGCAGCTCTTATAAAACCAATTTACAAGAAAGGTGACACCACAGATTATGCAAACTATAGGCCGATAAGTATCTTGCCATCACTATCAAAAATTTTTGAGAAGGCATACTGTAATCAAATCATGGAGTTCCTAATAGAAAATTCAATCCTCACAAATAACCAGCATGGTTACATAAAGGGTAAATCGACTAAGACTGCAATATTTCAGTTTATAAAAATGGTTGTAGATGCCTTTGAGAACAAAGATGTGGCAATGGGCATTTTTCTAGATCTGTCCAAGGCATATGATTGCCTGAGCCCAGATATCTTAATTAATAAACTGCAAAAATATGGCATTAGGGTCCCAGCTCTACAGTGGGTCAAATCATACTTCCAGGACAGAACACAATTAGTTGAAATAAAAGTCAAAATCGAACAAATAAGATAAAGGCAAAACGCAAAAACTAGGCATAGCTCAAGGTGGTATCGCGGGGCCAATTTTCTTTATCATATATTTGAATGAATTTGGTTTTATCAAATATGCAGATGACTCTAGCCGATTGATTGTAGATCAATCTTGGGCTGACACTGTGAAACAAAGTGAAGAGATTTTAACATACGCAACTAAATGGCTTGAACAACATAATCTAATTATACTGAATAAAGAAAAAACAAATTTTTTACACTTCCACTCATCGCCTGACAAAAAACACTCCGAACAATACACCTGAATGATATAGAATATTCTGTGTCCAAAGCTGTCTGATTTCTTGGCTTGCATATAGACGCTGACTTAACTTGGAAACAACATATAGAATACCTAACAACCAAAGTATTGATATCCATATATGCACTAAGAGTTGTGGCGAAGTACCTGGGTGTGGAGGCTACAAGAACAGTATACCATGCTTTTATTGAGGCTAGGTTACGGTATGGCTTGATGTTTTATGGATCGGGAAACATGTCACCTCTTGTCATCTTGCAGAAAAAAGCCATTGGAATTATATTTAAGAAAGGATATAGAAGTTCATGCAGGGGTGTCTTCAAAAACAACAACATTCTCACCATCTATGCTATGTACATCCAAGAATGCCTTTCATATTTGCATGGAAATAAAGACCATTTCGAACAATTCAAAGGTCATAAGCAAGAACTAGGAATAAGAAATATTGACTATACGTACCCAAAAATGAGATTGAGCCACAAAAGCAAATTGAATATAGAGGTTTAACCCCTTAGTGCTTGATTTTTTTTAAATTGATTAAAAAAAAGGCTACAGTGGGAAAAAGACATATATTTCATCAGAAAATCAGAAACTGGTTTGTGCCAAATATGGCACAGCATGCAACATGAATTAAAAATATTTATTCAGCCAATATTTCATCTTCATCTGATATTTTGTCTTCACTTTCATTTTGATTAAAATTATGTACATCTACATTTTTTTTATGCATAAAATAACTTGGGATCCATAAAGGGTTGCCAACCCTCCCGGATTGCCCGGGAGACTCCGGTAATAATGGTTATCCTCCCGACCTCCCGGGTTACAATTATTTCTCCGGTTTTTCTGAAATTATACGTAACCGTCGCTGTAACAAAACTTCGATCATTAATGATTATGATTTTATGGTGAAAAATCGTCAAATATTAGATACTACTCGAAAGCAAAGTGAGTATAAATTTAAAATTGATTGACAATTTCTTACACCCCTACCCCCTTAGTGGACTTATAAAATTCTTCCGGGTTGGTCCTGTCGAGAGTTGGCAACCCTAGATCCATAATATATCAGAAAAAGATTTCTTTCACATCTTCTAAATTCATAATCGGCAGATATGGTCAAGTCAGATATACTTTTGAATTGCATAATGTTCCATATATGGCACAATATGGTCAAGTCAGATATACTTGAATTGCATAATGTTCCATATATGGCACAAGGTAATTTTTAGATGAAAAATGTGAATTATTCAAAAATACGAGTACTTGCCACTATGAGGCAGTTACTAGAAGTATATTTTTTACAAAACCAATTTTTATTGGGTAGAAAGTTACGTGGATGAACTCAAAACTATTACTCAATCTACAATAATACTGACAAGCAGTTGATTTATCGTCACCATTTTGAAAAACGTATATAACTGCGAAATAATTACAGAGAGGGAGCTGCCTCTTTGGAAATATGTTTGTATGTGCCAGAAATGGTAATTCATGCAAATAAAGTAATATTTCTCTGACGTATGTATTAAAGAGATGTAAAACATTGGTTTGTGCCATATTTGGCACATGATGCAACAAGGGGTTAAAAATATACAATACCTTACCCAAATCCATCTCCAACAGATACAAGACACTAAGTTATTCAAGAGGGCAATTTTTAAAGGACTTGTTGCCCTTGAACCATATGATATGGAAGATTACATGACTTTGTAGTATATATACATTTAAATTGACACTGTTTCTATCATTTTCTTATTAGAGGTGAATTATATGAAATAAAGACTATTATTGTTATTATTATTATTTATCTTATTCCATAAGAATTGCTTCCTATCAATCTATGACATGATGGGAACATAGTACTGGCTTGAATTTCATATTTTTTCTTATATTCTATATTTTGTTTGGTTATTCAGACATTTTCAGTGTTTCAATTTTTTTCTATATTCTGCTTTATTTTGTAATATAATTTTTTGTAGATTATTCTTCAACCAACGATCAACGGTTATCAATCTACACAGTTCAGTAGGACACGAGATATTAAATCTGTACCTACCAATGATATAAACTAATAAAATACAACCTTATTATCTATTACCACTTCAAGTTTATATTAAATAACATTTTAAAGGTGTTTCGAATTAATTATATATGCTCGTGACGACAATATGAATATCGTACAGAAAAAAAATTCTCAGGTTTATGTTTGCACAAGCAAGATAAAGTAATATCACTTCCATAAATGTCCACACGTTATTTTATATTTATAATTTTGCTAGCCATTATTGCTCACGCAGAATTACTATTGAAATACAAATATCCATAACACTTATACATTTTGTTTCATTGTTTTCACGCTATACTTTTTCTATTTCAGTAGGGAAAAGAGATCAACCATCTTACTTTTCATCGCAACCAAGTCATGGTCATTATAGACAAGGTGAGAACAATAATATAAATTTATCAAATACAAACTAATGACGTCTTATATATCTGAGTAAATAATATTTCACAATATTATTTGAGAAGAGTTCGAATTAACTATGTATGCTTATGACCACACGAAATGAAAATATTAGTTTATACTGTTCATTCAAAATTTCCTTATTATTTAGATAAAGTTTTATCATTCCCAAGAGAAAATGTTTATACCTTGTATTATATTCATAGACCAGATTTTATTTCTATTACTCAAGTGGGGATAATCTGAGATTCAACCTACTCATAAAATTCAAATATCTACAACTCTGTGAAATTATTTTTGAACTATAAATTCTAAGATGTCTTCCAGAGCCATTGTAAAAGCTTCGGAGATATTGTCTCCTTGCCTCACTCCTACTTTAACAGATATTTTTTGAGTTTCCAGGTCGTCCATTTTTACTTGTAGGGTTGCCGTGTCATAGATATTTTTCAAAAGATGCCTGTACCTTGAATCTATCCTCGCATTATTCATACCTTAGAATATAGCCCACAACTCAATAGAATCGAATGCCTTGCTGTAATCGATGAATGCCATATAAATCCTAACATTATATTTTATGCTGTTTTCAATTAACGTTTTTATATTTTGTATTTCTCCAATAGTGCTAAAACCTTTAAGGAATCCTGCTTGCTCTGGCGGTTGATAGTCGAACTTATTTGTTAGTTTCTTCGTAATAATTTTTGTGAGTATCTTATATGGATGAGGCAAGAGACTTATTGGGCGGTAATTTGCGTTGTTTAATTTGTCGCCCTTCTTGAACAGAAGAATAACCCGTGCATTCTGCCAGTTCTTGGGAATCTTGCTGTTATGTAGACATTTGTTCATGAGAATTCTCATCGACTTGAGTATTGTAGTACCACTGAGTTGTATCATTTCCTTTGTTATTCCATCTTCACCGGGAGCACGGCCACATGACATCTGAGATAGAGCCTGTGTAATCTCTTCGACTGTGATATCCGGAATTTCTTATGAGCCTACATTCGTGATATGTTGTATTGTAGTATTTGGTGCTTGATTTTTTGATGTGTAGAGTTCAGTATAAAAGTCCTCTACGATTTCATTTACCCCGTTTTTTTTCCTGTTTCAAATCACCTTGCTTATTTATTAGTTGATTCATAGTTGTTTTCTCTATTGAATTAACAGACTCAATAACTTTAAGATTTCTTCTTTATTTCTTTATTCCTTTCCTTAAAGTTCGTCGCATGTTCATCATATTTCTAATCCTTGAGAAATTCCATTGTTTTTGTATTTCGAATTGTTGCATGTTTTTCTCACTGCAATTTTAATGTCATTTTGGATTTTGCGCTCTAGCTCATCTGTATCCATGTATGTTTTGGAGTCTATCTGTTGGTGTGAGTTTCTTCTTTAGTTTTTCTTGATATTTCATTTGATGTTTTCGAAAAATGTCTGATTTTGGGAAATGTTTTAATCTTGTTAGTTTATTTCTTCCTTTTTTATTCTCAATATGCACTTTTGCTCTGACAGGTCTATCTGTTAAGGGTAGTTACATCCGATACAATATATTTGCGGTAGGTCATAATAAAGTCTATTTCGTTTTTCGTTCTCTGATCGGGACTTTTCCATGTCCATCTGCGACTCACGGGTTTTTGGAAGAAGGCAGTTAGGCAATGTTCCACCCCTTTCGTTACCTTGGCCAATACCAAAACTCCCTCTGTTTGGGATGCTGTCTGTATTATTACTACCCAGTTTTGCATTGATTCCAATTATCATACAGAAATGAGCCTTCTCAGTTTGGCAAGCTAGTGTAATATCTTCATTTTACAACTTTACAAATAATATTCAGTGTATTATAAGGTATGCATATGACGACAATATAAATTCGGTACAGAAAAATAAAATTCGTAGTTTATACTTCTCTTCAGTCTAATTTTCTGCACATTCAAGATGGGGTAATATCATTCCCGAGAGAAATTAATTTTACTTTAGACGGTCCTCAATTGCTTAGCATCAATCGAAGTTTCAGTCTACTCATAATATCTGAATATCTAGAAAAATTCACGACTTTTATTTTACTTGAGTTTCTGAAGGTGAATTTATACTCTAATAATCTATTTCTATTACTGTAGGAACAAGAAATAGATCATCTTACTATTCACCTTCCCGTACTCATCATCGTCACAATCAAGGTGAGAAATACGAGTATAATATAATATTATAAAATACAATCACGGTTACGTATTATTCAGGTACCTCAGTAAATTCATAATTCCCTACTTATATTTATTTTTTCAGTGGCGTTTGGATTTAACTATGTATCCTTTTGACGACAAAATTGTTTATACTGTTATTCTTCCTGAATTTTTGCACATTCAAGATGAAGTTTTATTATTTTCAAGTGAAAACAATCGTACGTTTTATTATATTGATACTTTAGAAGGTCCTCAATTGCTCACGTTCAATCACGTTTAATGATTAGGAAGTTGGTAGGAAATCTGACAATACGTTTAAAAAATGGTTCTTTTTCTTGTCAATACGGTCATTGATGATGTTCATGATGTTGCAATACATAATATTGATGTTCTCTACATATGTTGATAGATTTAAATTGTTTGGTTGACTATTGACTTCTAGTGCTTTCATGAAACTTGTCATTTTGAGTTCCGACGATGATAGCGTCTTAAAAATTAATGCAGTTTCTTATAAATGCTGTGATGAACCACTGGTTTTTCACAGTTAACTACAATCACTCTTATATTCTTTAATTCTTGTTGTAAAGTTCCTGCCAGTCTGACCGATGTAAGGCCTGTTATAAACAGAACTATTTTCTAGATACTGTTGATCTTTTCAAATAAGTTGGTGATATCTTTAATTTTACTATGAATTTATAAATGCAAAGTAAGAGGAATAGTTTTGGCAAATGGAAAATGTATTATTGATTTAG
Source organism: Cynegetis impunctata (assembly GCA_030704885.1). Classification (NCBI taxonomy): domain Eukaryota; kingdom Metazoa; phylum Arthropoda; class Insecta; order Coleoptera; family Coccinellidae; genus Cynegetis; species Cynegetis impunctata. Next base: position 63,769 of record JARQZK010000917.1, on the reverse strand, counting down.
TTCTATATATATATATATATATATATATATATATATATATATATATATATATATATATATATATATATATATATATATATATATATATATAAACCGAAATTAATATTATTAAGTATGAAATATGTATTAATCTTTAGGGTCGAAATCACAATGCAACCAATTTGAAAATATTGAAAAACCGTTAATGTATAAACTCTTTCAAATTTCAGAAAATGGATTTGACGCGTTTTTAAGACTGTTTCATTCTCCATATTCAGAAGAACATCTGGATAACCACGGTAAGTAAAATGATTAATTTAAAAGAAACTTTAATGGTCAAAAATATTTCGAATGATTCAAATGGTTTATAATTCCATTTACATTTTAAAATTTATTGATTTCAATCTATTATTTTTTGATGAATAAACCCCCGATTTTACTAGAAGAAATTATTTTAAATATAATAGCAAACACGTGGTTGCAAATGGATAGGTTATCATCATACGGTCCGCCAATTTTTAAATAATAATTTTCAAAATGAATGGGTTGGAAGAAATGGACCTCAGAATTGACCCGCGAGATCACCTGATTCAACTTCTCCGGACTTCTTTTAATGGGGATTCATAAAGGGAATCGATGTCGACATGTGCGAGTTGACATGAAAGAGAGGATAAAACAAGGTGTTCGAACCATAATTCCGGTGATGTTAACAAATGTAGCAATATCTTTTGAGAGGAAAGAATGAATAGTTTTGAAGTAATGACCTCTTCTGACTCTCTTTATGGGGGTCCATAAAGGAAATCGCTCACGACACACCTCCTACCTAAGTCCGGTGAAGTTATCAAAAATAGCAATAATTTTCAAGAATAGAATCCGGTTGTGTTTAGCAATGAATGATCGTCATTTTAAACATTCGTTATAAACACGTTGTTAGTTATACTCATCATTCTTTATTTTCTGATAGATTATTCAGTAGGTGTTTGATCAATCATGTTATTCCATAAGAATTCCTTCCTATCAATTTATGGCATGATTGGAATATAGAACTAGCTTGAATTTTATATTTTTTCTAATATCCTATATTTTTTATGTTTATTGAGACATTTTCATTGTTTCGATTTTTTTCTTTACTCTTCTTTATTCTGTAATATAATTTTTTTTATATTATTCTTCAACAAACGATCAACTGTTATCAATCAGTAAGTCACGGGATATTGAATCTGTACCTACCAATGATATAAACTAATAAAATACAACATTATTATCTATTACCACTTTAAGTTTATATTTAATAACATTTCAGAAGTGTTTCGAAATAATTGTATATGCTCGTGACGACAATATGAATATCGTACAGAATAAGAATTCTCATTATTGCTCACGCATAATTACTATTTAAATACAAATATCCATAACACTTATACAATTTTGTTTCATTGTTTTCATGCTAAACTTTTAATATTTCAGTAGGGAAAAGAGATCAGCCATCTTACTATTCATCGCAACCAAGTCATGATCATTATAGACAAGGTGAGAACAATAATTTGAATATCAAATACTAACTCATGACGTCTCATATATCTGAGTAAATAATAATTTACTTATTAAATATTATTTGAGAAATGTTCAATTTGACTACGTAAGGAAATAAGAATCTTAGTTTATACTGTTCATTCAAAATTTCCTTATTATCTAGATAAAGTATTATTATCACCAATAGAAATTGTTTATACCTTGTATTATATTCATAGACCAGATTTTATTTCCATTACTCGAGTAGGTATTATCTGAGATTCAATCTACTCATAAAATTTAAATATCTACATTTGTATGAAATTATTTTTGAACTAGAAATTCTTAAGGTTACACTGAAACCCTATTACTATTTCTATAGGAGGAAGATATAGAACATCTTACTATTCAAAGCTTCGAAGTTATCATCAACACAAACATGGTAACAAAATACAAACCCATTGTGTTTTAGTTTTCTCACTGAGTAGATATTCATTTAACTTATGTATGACGAAAATATATAAACGGTACAGAAAAATAAAATACGTAGTTTATACTTTTCTTTATTCTAATTTTCTGCACATTCAAGATGGAGTTATATCATTTCCGAGAGAAATTAATTTTACTTTCTATTATATTCATACGTTAAAAGTTCCTCGATTGCTTAGGATCAATCGAAGTTTCAGTCTACTCATGTAATTTTTTCGTCAAACATCTTGTATATACATAGTAATTATTTAGTTCATTTTGGCATTTCTAGCGGCTCCTATTAAACCAAATGTGTTGGAATTTGATATATGTATGTGGTTGCTCTTGAGTAACAACAAAACTATCAAAAGTAAGGTTGATTCAGTCAAAATGTGGCCACTTCAAACTTTGGGGAACAGAGTGGTGCATTATCGGAAATTTTTAACCTTGTAGAAAAAGATGTCGGAATCAAGTATGCACAAAGTCTCCCAAATTCAGCCTTCTATTTATAGGTTTTACGGAGCTGAAAAACCGGTTTCAGATGAGTTTTTGCAAACCAACAGCGATTTGAACTTTAGTTTTGTTTTTTTGAGATTTCGCGCGTCCCTGCATCCTATATATCGCCGTCGAGCCGTTGAGTCGTGCGCAGTTTGTATATTATAAGCGCGACTTTATTAATTGAAATTCAATATATTTCAATTGAAACCTTACAAATTTCGTAATAAAAATGAAGTCGAAAATAGGAACTTAATGAATATGGAACATAATGATGAAGAAAAATATCAAGTTCAAACTCTGAATTGAATCAGGAGATTAACCACCTAAAATCAACAGTGGACCAAATGCTTCCAATCAGTGAAGAATTATTTCATGGGTTGGCAAGTCTTGTTGTTGACAAAGCCCACATTGAATTGATTTAAATCAATAATTGACTTTTGATGGGTCAACTGGATCAAGTTTGAGTGTCGACCACTGTAGTTAAAATGCAATAAACCCAACAAATTATGAAACGCGAGACTCCGGCGATAAAACCTTAGGACTGATAAGTCAGATTCCGTAAAAACGGGTGAACATACACCGATTAGCCGTCGACGAAAAAAGGCGTGGTTATTGGCATTGATCAAGATGCTGATGATACAGGTGGTTCGGGCGCTTCGGCCCGTCTGATTTGGAAACATGTTTCCGAATGCAAGCAGATAACGAGAATGAAGTGAGAAAGTTCATGTTGATAAATCCCTACAAGCATTTTATTGTAGAGAAATAATTGCAATCGAAAGGTACGAATGCATCTTTTAAGGTAGGTGCCGGTTCTCATTTAAATAGGAATTTCACAGTCAAAGTATTGGCCATCTGGAATCTATGTAAAACGTTATTTTTTTCGGCGACAAGAAGATTACTCGCCAAGTCGCTCAGGTGGAATTTGAGAACAATTTTCAATAAATTCCAAGTAAGAATAGTGTAATTAACAAAAAATTCATTTTATTTTAGAAAAGCGTGAGGTGCTTGGAGTCAATCGTTATATTATTTCAATGAGAGCTATTGGTAAAAGTAGGTTCATTATGGAAATATTTTAAAAAGCACACCACGATTCTCTGCAATAAAAATTTTTTTTTGTTAATTACACTATTCTTAATTCAAATTTGTTGGAAATTATTTTCTACTTTTTAGTTCTTTCATCTAATACAAAGGCATGTTTTTCAGTTTCTTCTAAACTATTATTTTCTATTTTTTAGGACTGCTAACTACAAAAGCGTGTTTTTTAGAACTATTATTTATCTTAACTTTTATTGTTTTAAAACGATGATAATTTCGTAGCAACGAATGATCGACTTTTTGTGCGTACTTGGCACAAAGACACTACCGGATATCGGTTTTGGAAAATCGCTAATCCTGAAGGTCCTGATTAGGATAATAGGACAAACTATTTGAATTATTGCATTGTCAAAGTTTTGTGCAAAGTTTCATATCAATCCGACGTTTCGAAGCGGATCAAAATCAAGTTCAAAAATTCCATAACATAGATACATACATACCAAGCTAATAAGCGTTTTATAAAGATATTATGCGCGCATTTAAATACACAGGTCCTCATGGGTAAAGGTAGAGTGTTGGAATGCTTCTCAGATATAAATGGAAGTGATATTTTATGTTTGAAAGCACACTGGTTGACAAAAAATTTCATTTTTAGTGTTCATATATATGGATTGTGTTTCCAATTCCAGCCACAAGATTTCAATTCGTGAGGGCTCCTGAATATTTGTTAGGGATTGGCTATAACAGTTGACACTACAAAATATTGTAATGGACGACTTATCCGTTGAGAGTGAGACAGATTTCTGGAGTTACCGTTTGTGTTGGACGTTTCGGGAATAAGGTTCTTCTGGTCTACAGGCCATGTTCTGGTGATTTTGTGGCCGCCGGTATGATTCTAATGTCTGCTATAATTAGGTGTTTCATTAAATGCAAAATTAATTCAAGCGGTGATTTTAATCTGGATATGAAGTAGCACTCTTTGAACAAGAATGTTTTACTTGATGTTACTAAAGGAATGGGTCTGCGTGGGTGTACATATGCTATCACGCGTGTATTAACACATGGGAATGCGCAACCAGTAGAACCGTAATCGACTATATATTAACAGATATTGACGAGGTATATTCTTCTGAAATTTGTGATTCAAATGTCTCTGACCTTCATGCTATTGCATTGAGATTTTTTCGTTTAGAGGTGAGAATTGAGCAGGAGGATATAGCACATCTCAGCTTAGGGTATTTCTAAGTGAACAGGTTGACTGGGCTCCCATTGATGGTGAACTTGATTAAATTGTGCTTTAAGGTACCTTATGGAAAGAATCGATACTGCTATTGAAGCTACATTTTTGGTTAGGTAGTCTATATATCGCAAGATACAACAGGTATTTCCTACCTCAAAGACGAATATAAACGTAGCCATAAGCTACAAAAAGCCTCCCTCAGCAGCGCTGAAAGAAACTACAATCAAAGATTAATTGAACGAAACTCAGTTAATTAGAGTACAGTATTTTGGAGAGTAGTTAATGAACAAACAGAAATTCTATTATATTAAATTTTGAGGGATCTTCAAGGATCGTACTGATCAAGTAGTTCATTGACTCAGCATATTTTCAGAAAGAATTATTATATCGGATGAGCAGCAATTAAGCTTCTTGATTTTGTTCATGTAGAAATTGATGAAGGGAGAATTGTGGTTATGGTAATCTTTGACCTTTAGATGGCATTCGACCTAATGGACCCCGAGATAGCGTTGCTAAAGTTCGTTTGACTTTCAGAGTTGATGGTGTCTATTGGACAAAAAAAAACAAGCCTGATAGGGGTTCTTCAGGGATCTACGCTTGGGCCTCTGCTAATATCACTTTTTATAAACGATCTGGCTGATTTTATTGATTTGGATAAGAGTATCCACTACTCCGATAACGAGGCAGCTGTGGTATTGGGTGATGGTGTTCGGGAGGTTTCCGCTGGCGGTGAGAGAGTATGTGATTTGACGGAGCAATGGTGCCAGAGAAATAGACTGATATTGATTAAATCTAAAACAACTTTCATGAATTTGCATATCAGAAATCCATTAGATAATACTGATAATATACATTTTGCACAGGAAGTAGAATACCTGGGTTTCATTACGGATGCTCCACTGCGGTGTGACTCACAGCTTAAATATGTGTGTAGATGCCTGATATGGCAGATTTTATACTGCAGGCAGTATATACTGCCTTGTTAATTTTGCTTACTGCCATATGTCCTCTGTAGTTCTCTTGTGGTGATTCTCGCTCGGATGGCCAGGTGTTTCTGCATCCCAGAAGATACTTCTGTGATTTCTTTTTGGGTTTCAGCAGAAAGACTCCTGTAGGAGCTACTTTCTTGAGAACAGAATGCTAACACTCCCAAGTATCTTTATACTGAAAGCTGCATTACATGCCAAAAAGCACAACCAGGAATAAGAAAAATTGAGTGATATAGGCAGGAATTGCACAAGAAATGCAAATTTTATGATCCCCAGACATAGATCTTCATTTTATGAGAGATTTTCAATTTACTCTTCCATCGTAGTATACAAGTTACCTGTTCACCTAAGGAATTTGACCATGCCTACATTCAATACTGCAATGAAAGATTTCCTTATGAATAGAACTTCCTAGTTTGGTTCCGAATACTTGTTGTCTTATTAATGTTACATTATAGTCTTTATTTTATTTCATGTAAACTGAATACTTTTGATAAATTTTTGTCATATCAACATTGACGAATACATGCTGTATAAGCCAAACGCACAATAAAAATTATCATTATTGTTATTATTATTATTGTATTAAAAGGTTTTATATCATGACCTCAAATGAATTTTATGTAGCCCATGCGAATTCAATTGAAACATATATATATATATAAATATATTAATATATATATATATATATATATATATATATATATATATAAATATATTAATATATATATATATATTGTTTTTGTATAATATAATTAAATATTGTTTCTTGTCATTCAAGTAATAGATAGTTTCCGAATTATGAATCTGCCGCAATACTATTTACATGATAATCTTCTCGTTAAAAAATTAAGCTGCAATTATCTAATGCTATATACTCATCTTATTACAGTTGTGTCTTCTGAAGAAGATGAACGATCTTATGAAACAAATTCGCACCATAACTCTAGATGGAACGGTGGTGAGAAAAATGATATATGTATATTAGATAAATATATTTTTATATGTTTCCATATATATATATATATATATATATATATATATATATATATATATATATATATATATATATATATATATATATATATATATATATATATATATATATATAACTGAGATTGAATTCTCGCACATCACTTGGTGAAACATCATAAAGAATAAAGTATAAACTTTAAAATAAAAACACTTGGCTTATGTTTCACAATAAAAAATCTTTAGATACTGTACTTAGCAGTAATAAAAAGTCGACATGTTTCGAGCTATGAACTCATTATCAGGACTGACAACAGGAGAGTATTGCATCGTAATTTATAAAATAGTCAAAAGCAAAGGTGATACCTGAAAATCTATTTGTTCGTTTACAAGGGGTAATTGACTATTATGGGCGGAACTTATTTCGATAATTTCGAGAAGGTCAAGACGTTTACCCTTGTTACCTGAATGTAACAATTTGGTTTTGTTGAAATCCAGGAAGTGATTAAATTTTATACAATGTTCAGAGAAGCCAGTGGTATTTTTGTTTTGTAAAATTGACTTTTTATGTTCTTCAACACGAATATTTATATTCCTTCCTGTCTGTCCAATATAGAAAGCAGGACATTCGTTGCAAAATATTTTGTAAATACCACTGTTTTCTCCGATGTTAGATTTTTCTTTATTATTGACCAAGAGTGACTTCAAGTTTCTTTTATTTGTACAAATTGTTTCAACGTTATTTTTCGATAGTCTGTTACAAATTTTGCTACTCAAATTAGGCACATATTTTATTGGGAAGTATTTTTGTTCTTCATTAATAGTTTGCGTGGGGTATCATTGAAAGCAACAGATACTTTCTTCGTTTTTTCCCAATGAGCTTGTCGATAAGACTTTCATTGTAACCGTTATTGATGGCTAATAATTTAATTGTATTAACTTCAGTTTGAAAATTTGTTTCCGATAATGGAATCGTGAACAACCTATGTATGAACGAATGAAAAGCACTGAGTTTTATTTTAATGTGTTGGTTACTGTCGCTGTGAATTAAAGTATCTGTGAAGGTTGGTTTTCTATAAATGTTGAAAGTTAAGAGAATGTCAAATTCCTAGCAATCTGAAACGTCTAAAGAAATTCAAGGTACCGTTTTCGTTTTCTACTTCTTCTGTAAATTGAATCGAGTTGTAGAAAGTATTTATATATTTAAGGAAATTATCTAACTGCCTATCTGTACCGGTCCAAATACAAAAAATATCATCTACATAACGTCTCCATAATAAAACGTTAGTAATTAAATTATTATCAGTATTGAAAATTTTTTCTTCTAAGTTATTCATGAAAATTTCACTCAACAAAGGCGATAACGGTGAGCCCATGGGCAATCCGTCTTCTTGTTTGTATATTATATTATTAAATTTGAAATAACTCTGTTTCAAACATAAGTTTAAGGCAGACATTGTTTCGTTGACTGCTTGAGTTGTTAAATTTGGGTTCATCTCTAGATATCGCTTAACAATATTTTTAACTTCTTGAGTTGGCGTAGAAGGAAATAAGTTGATAACGTCAAATGAAATTAATTCAGCATTTGAAGGAATTTTGATATTCTTAAGATGATTAACTAACTGAATAGAATTTTCGCGATTCTATACAGAAGAGTATTAATTAAATTCAAAGCGTGTAACAATCACTTATGGTTCAACAAAGAATGCTTGCGAAACAAAGTGACTCCTAAATATATGAAGATCACTTGTGGACACACCTCAAATAAATCCAAGTCAGCAGTACAAGCAGCATACAAAGTTTGGTTGAATATGGAAATCAAAAAGTGGTATCAGAGAAGGGATAATTTAGGACTTCACCTGAAGATCATCCACAGTGAATTGGCATTCAGAACTCACGTCGTTGAGTTTGAAATGATTGATAACACAGTACGAGAGGAAGTGAGGAGCAGATGCCACGAACAATACTTAAGACAATCCAAAAAACTTAAGGAATTAATTAAATCACGTGAGTCTTCTTCATTATTGATTAAGAGTGACAAACTTCAAGTTAAACAATTTTATAGTAGAGTCCATAATTTCACAAATAGCGAATTTAGTAACAATGAAATAGAATTATTGAATAAAGGTTTAAAATATTGCCCACATTTCAATAATAAAAATGATATTAAACATTTAGCCGTCAGCACTGAATTAGCTTTTAAATTCGTCTTCAATTAAGAATTTGAATTTTGAAAAAAACTATATGCGCGGAAGTCATAAATAAATATAAATGCAGGAAAATAACAATAATTTAGAATTAAAAAACTATAAAACAGTTGAGATCAAAAATTCAGGATAATAATTTGGTTATATGCAAAGCGGACAAAGGAAATACTGTAACTATCATAGATAAAAATACCTACATTGAAAAAATCTGAAATCCTATTTAATACAGATAAATTCTCAAAACTTAAAATTAGATCCCACTAAAAAATTCCAAACCGAAATAAAATCATTCATCAAAGAATAAGTAAAATCTTATTTTCAGATATTAACACTTTTTTCTTTAAACTTCCATGAACCCACGCACCCCGGTTTTATATACTTTACCAAAAAATACATAAAATTGATTGCCGATGCGTTCCAACAGTATCTTATATTAACGCTCCTGCGTATAAATTATGTCAGTATTTGAATAAGAAATTACCCACCTTAATTCAATTTCAATCCGGCGTTATAGCATTAAAAATTCTATTCAGTTAGTTAATCATCTTAAGAATATCAAAATTCCTTCAAATGCTGAATTAATTTCATTTGACGTTATCAACTTATTTCCTTCTACGCCAACTCAAGAAGTTAAAAATATTGTTAAGCGATATCTAGAGATGAACCCAAATTTAACAACTCAAGCAGTCAACGAAACAATTGTCTACCTATAAACTTATGTTTGAAACAGAGTTATTTCAAATTTAATAATATAATATACAAACAAGAAGAAGGATTGCCCATGGCGCTCACCGTTATCGCCTTTGTTGAGTGAAATTTTCATGAATAACTTAGAAAAAAAAATTTTCAATAATGATAATAATTTAATTACTAACGTTTTATTATGGAGACGTTATGTAGATGATATTTTTTGTATTTGGACCGGTACAGATAGGCAGTTAGATAATTTCCTTAAATATATAAATACTTTCTACAACTCGATTTCAATTTACAAAAGAAGTAGAAAAACGAAAACGGTACCTTGAATTTCTTAGACGTTCAGATTGCTAGGAATTTTGAATTCTCTTACTTTCAACATTTATAGAAAACCAACCTTCACAGATACTTTAATTCACAGCGACAGTAACCAACACATTAAAATAAAAACTCAGTGCTTTTCATTCGTTCATACATAGGTTGTTCACGATTCCATTATCGGAAACAAAATTTTCAAACTGAAGTTAATACAATTAAATTATTAGTCATCAATAAACGGTTACAATGAAAGTCTTATCGACAAGCTCATTGGGAAAAAACGAAGAAAGTATCTGTTGCATTCAATATACCCCACGGCAAACTATTAATGAAGAACAAAAATACTTCCCAATAAATTATGTTGCCTAATTTGAGTAGCAAAATTTTGTAAACAGACTATCGAAAATAACGTTAAAACAATTTGTACAAATAAAAGAAACTTGAAGTCACTCTTGGTCAATAATAAAGAAAAATCTAACATCGGAGAAAACAGTGGTATTTACAAAATATTTTGCAACGAATGTCCTGCTTTCTATATTGGACAGACAGGAAGGAATATAAATATTCGTGTTGAAGAACATAAAAAGTCAATTTTACAAAACAAAAATACCACTGGCTTCTCTGAACATTGTATAAAATTTAATCACTTCCTGGATTTCAACAAAACCAAATTGTTACATTCAGGTAACAAGGGTAAACGTCTTGACCTTCTCGAAATTATCGAAATAAGTTCCGCCCATAATAGTCAATTACCCCTTGTAAACGAACAAATAGATTTTCAGGTATCACCTTTGCTTTTGACTGTTTTATAAATTACGATGCAATACTCTCCTGTTGTCAGTCTTGATAATGAGTTCATAGCTCGAAACATGTCGACTTTTTATTACTGCTAAGTACAGTATCTAAAGATTTTTTATTGTGAAACATAAGCCAAGTGTTTTTATTTTAAAGTTTTTACTTTATTCATTATATATATATATATATATATATATATATATATATATATATATATATATATATATATATATATATATATTTATATTTATATATATATATTATTATATATATATATTTATATTATATATATTATATATATATATATATATATTTATATATATAAATATAAAAATATATATATATAAATATATATAAATATATATATAAATATATATATATATATATATATATATATATATATATATATATATATATATATATATATATATATATATATATATATATATACAAGGTGGACCACCAGGAACTGCATCGATCGATATCTCAGAAACTGGATTTAGGAAGAATTATGAAAACTTGCTAGATGTCTGAGGGCCTACTCAGCTAAAATATTTTCATCTATTGGGCATTTCCGGTTATACCGGAAATATACCTTAGGTCGCTTATTCTAAATAGGACACCCTATATATTATTACATTTTTGAATTCTTCCCAAAATTCTAGGCAGATTTCATGCATTGTGTCCTATACTTAAGTCTAAGCGTTTTTGACATATTTAAATTTTATGACAAAAATTACGATTGCAAGCCCTAATATAATTAGCAATTGTTTCTATAAGGGTGCCCTTATTACTCACTTTGGGATGAATTCCTTGTTGAAGAGGACTTTCTGTGATAGATTTTGAATAATATTTGGATAACTAATCATAGAGAGTGTTCAAAAAATAAGATCTGTAATAAGGATGAAAAAACTGAGAAAAATCAATTTTGTCAAATGGAAACCCCTAGTTTTTCTAATTTTGCAGTATTAAGCATTGAAAATCAAGGTAATCTTGTATGAGGTCATCTATACCTAAAATTTTCAGTTTTCGAAATATTGCCAATTTAATACTTTTATATGGCGATTTTGCATTTAATCATTTGACAATGAGATCTAGGATAGCCACGATCGCATTTGACATTTCAAATCATCGTAATGGCACCCTGGTTATATTATACAAATGAAGATTATTTAAAATTATTTATTTTTTATGGACAATGTGATGAAGTTATTTCAAGAACATGTGACATATCCTCAGAAACAGAAACAATCACCAAATACTGTAAGATGAATTAGAGGAAACTTGAATAACTTTGGACTCGCAAAGGAAAAATGTACAGGTATAAACTAGTTATTAACAATGACATTTTGCGCATCTAAGCATCAATTGTTCATGGCTGGCTCTTCTTATTGACTGGTGGTCCAGGTCTTCAAATACTGTACTAACTCACCTCATGCAGTATTCCATGGTGGTCACTGCCGTGTTATAGATGTTATTTTTCACTGTTTCCCATAAATGAAAATCGAATACTGAAAGATCTGGGGAGCAAGGTGGCCAAAAATTTGGTCCATTCTTGGCTATCCATTGATGATAAAATAAATTTTTCAGATAATTATTCACATATTCATATATCAATATGTTGACAGAAAAGGTTTCGAAAATCAACCAGGGGCAAGTTGTCTGAATAGCCAACTTCAAAATTCATGTGTTTCCGTTTTTGAAGATATGTTGTGACAAATGCATCACATGTTTTTGAAATAACTTTATCACATTGTCCATAAATAATAAATAAGTTTAAATAATCTTCGAATGTATAATTTAACCGGGGTACCATTACGATGATTTGAAATGTCAAACACGATCGTGCATATCCTAGATCTCATTGTTCAATGTTGATCAAATGCAAAATAGCCATATAAAACTATGAAATTGGCAATATTTCGAAATCTAAAAATTTTAGGTATATATAATCTTATACAAAGTCGCCTTAATTTTTGACGCTAAAACTACAAAATAAAAAAAATTGATTTTCAACAGTTTTCTCAATCTCATTTCAGATCTTATTTTTTGAACACCTTGTATCATTAGTTATCCAAATATTATACAAAATCTATTGAAGTAAGTCCTTCTCAACAAGGAATTCAACCCAAAGTAAGTAATGAAGGCTTCTTTATAGGAACAATTGATGATTATATTAGGACTTGCAATCGTCATTTTTGACATAAACACCTAAATATGTCAAAAACGCTTACACTTAGGTATAGGACATGAAGCATAAAATCTGCCTAGAATCTTGAATATAATTCAAAAATGTAATAATATATAGGGATTCCTATTTAAAATAAACGACATTTCCGGTATAACCGAAAATGCCCAATAAATGAAAATATTTTAGCTGAAGGCTCCAAGCCCAATAGCCAGTTTCCAAAATTTCCAATTTTTCCTACATTCAGTTTCTTAGATATTGATCGATGCAGTTCCTGTTGGTCCAGACACATACAAATACATATATATATATATATATATATATATATATATATATATATATATATATATATATATATATATATATATATATATATATATATATATATATATATATATATATATATATATATATATATATATATATATATATATATATATATATATGGTGGAAAATTAATGAAAATTATTCCAAATTTGATCCGTTTATTCAGTGAATTATATCATACAATATATTTTCTCGACATTTTCTCAAATGAGATGCTTGGACATTTACTAAACAAATCCCAATTAATCAAACAAATCTCCTAGTGGCGCTAGCTACTTGAGTCTGAATGTTAGAATGAATAAATGAAATGAAATGAAATGAAACGAAATGAAAATGAAATATGAAGGTGATCGCAACAAACGATATAAACGATATAAAACCTGTTTCGGACTTTTTAGATCCTCCTCAGTATCGTTTATCTGCTGAATGTTGTATCAATTCATATTATTTCACTCGTACCTTAGTGTTCCGAGACGATAAGCAGCTAAAAGTAAAACATGACATGTGCCATCTGTCGAAACACATCAAGCACTGATTTCCTGATCATCTATCAAATCAGTCTAATCAAATCAAAATTAGCTTTATTGTTTTCAAAATTATACAATTCATTGAAGAAGCGGAAAAAATAAGAACAATATAAAACATAGAAATATAGACACATCAAGCAAAAAATATGAAAACTAAGCAATTTGAAACATAGAACTGAAATTACATCAAACCACATTTCCATACTAAATAGATGAAAACTTCATATTATTAACAACAGAACCGAAAGTGAGTATCAAAATCTTTGGAATTTTTTTTTAACCGAAACTAGGGCCTGTGCTATTTAATTTGGTCATATCGATAAATCAATGCTCAGAATGAAAGTCCTCTACAGAGTAATAAGGTTTATCAATAAAATAAGATTTTGTTCGCTTTCGAAAATTGGCAAAGGAAGTTATAGATTTTAATTCATCTGGAAGGTGATTGTAAATTTTCTCAGCATTGTGAATGATGGACTTTTTTGTTAATTTAGAGGAGCATGAACATGATGTCCCGAAGATCTAGTGGAATACCGGTGCACTTCATAAGTGGCAAAGATTTTGCAATTTTTTATGAGATTTGTTTGATTTATTTCGATTTGTGGAAGGAATGACCAAGCATTACATTATTGTTATGATTCGCATCATGTCCATTTCACACCTCCATACTATTGTGTTTTCAGGTTCTTCGATAGACAATGTGTTTCAAAAATATTTATAATGATTAAACCCTGAGGTTTTAAGAACTTCCTAACACTTTAGGTAGAAAATGTTGAGGAAATATCGAGATGGCCACTGGAAATATGTTAGTGAAAAATAATATATCCTAAATATATTTATAATAATATTTTTATGCGTAGATTTAAATATATATATATATATATATATATATATATATATATATATATATATATATATATATATATATATATATATATATATTAGGGTGGAGTGAACATGAAGGAAAAACATTTTTTGTTCAAAATTGTTTCGCCTGAAACGCCCACCCAAATATTCATAAATGTTAATTATTGAGATAACCTTAAAACTTATTTTTTGTATGGAATTTAGGCAATGCTTGTCGAGAAACTATTTGTGCCCTTATAAACCCATCTCTCGCTTCAGGCCCACATACTTTTGACGATGCCTCTGTTACCAGTTTAACGCAGCGTTCTATAATTTGAGAGTGACAGGGAAAACTTAGTATTTCTACTTCTTCAGGAATATCTTTGATCACCTGTGTCAGATCTTCTGTTGTAATTTATTTTGTCATTGGACTTATCGGGAATTGTTGCCAATTAATTATTTCGGTATAATCCATGGATGTGAAGTTGATTTAGGGGACTCTAAATTTTCTTAAACCATGGGAGTTTCTGGCATTCAAGATTCGCCGCAAACCCAATTCTCTGATATGCCGTCGTTCATCGCAAAGCATTGCTATCAGAACATTTTCAGGATGCGCAAAATATCCATTAATTTGTATTATTCTGTCCACTATTTTTCGCAGTTCAGGTGCCAAATATCTGGTTCTTTTTATTAAATTAAATAAATGTATCGATCCATCAAAACAAGAAGGTCTTGCTTTAATCTCGAACCACAGTGGAGCATATACGTTTTGTATATAGCATACTAGACATTTTAGATTTTCTGACGGATAAGCTTTTGCCACGTAAAGTCGAAGAATTCTGTTGGCAGTCGTAAGCCATCTAGCATGTGAAATTTTTCCCGGCTGTCTTCTTGCTAAGTGTCTAGAGATTTTACCATTTGATATGGAATTACTAACTTCCTACAGATATTTTTGTTCGGTACTTAGTTGGTCGATATCCTTTTCCTTATATTTTGGTGAAACAGATGGTATTGCTTGAAATGTAACTACAGAAAGATTCTCACAGTTTTGTAGTTCTTTGCCAATAGTTCTTGAAAACTCACGTGGTCCGACAGTTTTTCCATCCAAATGCTTTATTAAATGGCGCAAAGGTAATTCGTTTGTATGTAAAATGCAAATGAACCATTGCATAGTTCGACCAATTGCAAATTCTATTCTACGGATAATACCATCGTGAATACATGTATTAACAGGAGTTCCGTCATATCCAATCGCTATTGAATTATCAAGGTCCACATTTGTCTTCAGAAAGTCTATCATTTTGTTGCTGATTTCTTCTGCAGTACCCGACGATACCGTAATATGTTCTATATATTTTGAGTTGGGCTCGGAGACTAAAACGATATGTTCCTCAGATACCGTAACTTTGTAGTACTTATTGTCTTTTAATTGGGTTTGTAGAGTTTTATCTTTTCTCCCATCGAAATATATCCCATGAAAAAATTGAAGATTTTGTCTTTCGTAAGTTTTAATCTGGTTTCGCCTTTTTTTACTTTCCCGCCTAATTTTATTCCGATCTATGATGTTGTCATGATTTTCCACTGGAATGACATTTAGATCTTGCAAAACAGAGTTTGTTATTATAGAAGCAGCTCTATCAGACACTCCTGTGCGATCGCATGCTTGAGCTAAGTTAGGCAAATTTATTCGCATTTGTTTTGTTTTTCTTGGTACCTGTAAATCATCTTTTGTTCCGGTTTTTGTATTTGCCTCGTAAATACTTATGACACTATCATCTGATGATTCACTGTTTAAATTATTTGGATATACTGAAATATGCGTGTCGGAAGTTGATGAAGATGTTGAAGCAATTGGAGCTTGTGTTTCCACAATTCTTCTGTATTCAGAACGTTGCAGCTTTTTGGTTACTACTCTGTCTACAGAACCAATAACCATTTTTCACCGCATTGCATCCAAATTGATACTCATAGAAGGAAACATCGTCAGTACCCTTTACATAGGAACGCTAACGATTGGCTCTCGTGGGGGTCAACGAGCTCGAAATTCAAAGTAGTGGGGACACCGCCAAACAAAGTCCGATCGATTTGAAATTTTGCAGGATATTATAACAATTATATAGACCACTTTTTCGCATACAGGCATTTTAACACTCCACCTTAATATATATATATATATATATATATTATATATATATATATATATATATATATATATATCTGTATATATATATATATATATATATATATATATATATATATATATATATATATATATATATATATATCTATATGTATATATATATATATATATATATATATATATATATATATATATATATATATATATCTGTATATATATATATATATATATATATATATATATATGTATATATATATATAATATATATATATATATATATATATATATATATATAGTATATATATATATATATCTATATGTATATATATATATATATATATATATATATATATATATATATATATATATATAAACATATCGATCTTAATGATTTGACGCTTTATATTCATTTCTGTTGAAGGACCCAAATGGAGAAATGATCCAAAATCGTACTTCTATAAAGGGAGGGACGAAGGTATGTATAAATATATAAATATATATATATATATATATATATATATATATATATATATATATATATATCTATATATATATATATATATATATTGTAATATTCTGGATTATTATGATCCAGAATGATAATTAGTAAGACAAGAAATTAAGTTTGATACTTCTTTATTCCATTCCATTTTCATACTGACTTGCACATCTTCAAGCACAGGTGTTTCCCGGACAATGCGCCGATGCCGCATTGTCAAAAATTAAATATAAACAATTCGATACATCACACTTCTCCCCTACCAACAAAAATTATAGTAGTAATAACTAAGAACTAATCAAAAAAAATTTTAGTCATACGTTAAACGTTGGACTGGTTTAACAACCCTTTTCGGGCGATTCCCTGCACCAGCACTTCCTAAAATATCAGGAGATATTGTCAAATCTACCTCTTCAATAGGTTCACTTTCTGTGGAGTTATTCCTTTGAAAATTATCAATTATTTGCGCTTTATTAATGACATATTTTTTAATTTGATTCAAATGTCTCTTCCATACTACATTATTTAATGAAGGAATCCTTATTAAATAGGTAGACTTCCCAATTTTTCTTTCAACTACCCTTTAATCCTAGAGGGTTTTTGAGGGTTTTTATAATCTCTAGCGATAACACTTTCTCCTATATCAAATGTTGAAGACCTTTTACCACCATGATATTTTTTTTGTAATTCTTGTTTTTTCAAATATTCTGTTGGTGGTAAAAGATTGTCAAACCTGTTACGCAATTTTCGGTTGATCAATAATTCTGAAGGTTTGACACCAGTAGTACTATGGGCTGTATTTCGAAAATCAATTAAAAAATTGCATATTAATGAATTTAAGTTTGTAATATGTTGAGCTTTCCCCAAAGCATTTTTTAGCGAGTTCTATATCGTTTTAACTGCATTTTCAGCTTCGCCATTAGAGGACGGTTCATATGGTATGGAAGTAGTATGCTTAGTATTTTTCATCGATACAAAATTTTGAAATTCTTTAGAGGTATAAGAACTAGCATTATCCGATACTATTTCTTTTGGTAGGTAACCCAAATCGAGCAAAAGTACTCCTTAAACAATCTATTGTCACTGTAGAGGTTATTGACTTAACCGGAAAACCCTCAATCCATTTAGAATGAGCATCCACAATTACCGAGAAATATTTATCCCGAAATGGACCTAGAAAATCGATGTGTAACCTATCCCATGGTTTTTCAGGGATCTTTCATGGGTTTAATACTGCTTTATCTGGTGAATTTTTATTCAACATGCACGTTTCACAACTAGAAGCAATCTTCTCAATTTGTTTATTTAATTCTGGCCACCAGAAGTATGAACGTGCAAGGCTTTCCATTTTAACAATTCCCATATGTGATAAATGTAAATCATTCAAGAGTTGTTGTTGTAATATGTCGGGAATTATTATTCTATTATTCCGCAATACACAATCCGATTCGATACTTAACTCGTTTTTAAGGCGATAAAAACTTTTATATTTATCGTTTATTTTCGTTGGCCATCCAGATAATAAGTAATTTTTAATTTGAGACAAATTGTTGTCTCTTATTGTAGCCTCTCGAATTGAGTTAAAGTTCATTGGAAAATCTGTGTTTTTCGAGAAATACTTAATAAAATTTATATCGACATTTTCCCAATCGGTATCACTACTCCGAATTGGCAAGCGGGATAAACTATCCGCTTGATTATTTACCGATTTAACAAATTTTATGTCGTACTGATAATTTGATAACATAAGAGCCCACCGTCTTAGTCTATTTGCTGAAAATTGCGGTATTGATTTTATGGGGTGAAATATAGAAATTTATGGTTTATGATCTGTGAGTAGCGTAAATTTACGTCCATATAAATATTGATTGAATTTATCAAGTGAAAAAATTATACTTAGTCCTTCCTTTTCGACCTGACTATATTTTTTTTCGCTTTTAGATAAAGTGCGCGACGCATATGCTATCGGTTTTTCCGAACCATCTGGATAAATATGACTTATCAGCCCTCCTATTCCGTAGTCACTAGCGTCAACACTTAATTGAACGGAAGAATCCTGATTATAGTGCACTAAAATTGCAAAATTTTTAGTCTCTGCAGATGCTCCTGTCGGGTTTTTGTTGTAACTAGGATATCATCGAGGAACACTATCACTCCCTCTAACCCCTGAAACAATGAATCCATAATTTTTTGAAATTTAGCTAGAATACTGGCTATGCCGAAAGGATCTTTATTATACTGGTACAACCCCTTGTGTGTAGAAATTGTCATCCGTTTCTTTGAACCGTTATCTAAACATATCTGTTGAAATGCATTTGCGAGATCTAATTTGGAAAAATGAATTCCCCCTTGTAACTTCACAAAAAGTTCGTTTATACGAGGTAAAGTGTATTGGTCAATCTCAATGAAAGGATTCAACGTGACCTTAAAATCTCCACACAAACGAACACTACCATTTTTTTTTTATTACTGGCACAATAGGAGTGCCCCACTGGTGTAATTACACCTTATTTTTCTAAACTTTCCAATTCTTCATCTACCGTTTTTTCAATTGCAAACGGTAAAGGGTGAGCTCTAAAACATTCTGGGGTATCATTATCTGATTTAAGTTTGACTGAAATACATCCCTTAGTAAACGTACCTAATCCTCCTGAAAAAACTTATGGAAATTTCTTAATTAAAATATCTACATCTTCATTCATTCAAACAAGGAATATATAGCTGAAATATGTTATAAAATTCGCGACCAAGTAATGGGGGTCCTGTTGTATTTTTAATTACATAAATAGATATTTCAGCATGCTTCTCATTGAAAGTTACAGAACAATCAATATAACCTAAAGTAAAAATCTAATCACCATTATATAACTTGAAAATTTTATCGGTCGATTTAATATTTTTGTTTCGAAAATACTTTAAATAAAAATTTTCCGTAATTACAATGAAGCTTGATCCAGTATCAAGATTAAAACTAAAACTTTCATTATCGATTTCAACTTTTACTAAAATAGGACTGACCGAATTTTCCAAATTATATAAAGTATTGTCATAATTTTCCATAATATTTGCATTTTCCGCATTATATTCAGAATTTTGCACCTCTAAAAGGTGTTGGGATACTCTGTTTCTACCAGTGGTATTTGGACGATTTGAATCATGCGATCCTTTTCTGGCCGAATACATGGGAGCTAGGAACATATATTCGCCTCATGGTTCCTTCTGCCACACACTGTACATTGTTGTATTCTAGCGGTACCTGTATTCTGGGACCTCCGTGCAAAACTGCTTGTGCGGAAAGAGAATTTTTCCTTTTGCGCACATTTCACGTTACCTCTACTGCCTTGCACATACATCATCTCCGGTTCCATTTTGTCACCTCTTGATAGGGCATTACCTCCTTGAACCACTGCACATTTTAATGCTGCAATTGCAATTATGTCATCGAATTTTACCTCCTTCTTCCCTTCTAGTAACTTGCCTTGAACTGGGCCGGTATTATATCCGATGATGAAGATATCCCTTAAAACAATTGGTAACATAGTTTTGTCGAATTCACAGTTTGCTGCTAAGCTTCTGAATCTTGCTTCCCCACTCACGCGGTGATTCGGTTGTTGATTTTTCTGCGCGGTAAAATTAATATTGCGCAGGAAAAATTAAATTGGTTGACTTAAAATGTTCCGAAATCCACTTTGTTAATGTTTCGTAGTCTTTCTTTTCTGGTTCATCTGGTAAACATAAGTCGCAGACTAATTTATATGCGTCCTCACTTAACAAATTTAATAAAATTGCTCTTTTTCGTTCCTTATCCGTAATAGCATTGGCTATAAAGAAATTATCTAAGTGCCGTTTATAAATCGACCAGTCCGAATTTATCACATCGAACTCGCAAGATGCCCGACATTTTCGTTCGACATTTTTATATCACTTGAATCACTGACTTTACAGCTCAAATTTGCATGGGTATTAAGCACCTTGGTTTATCTTGAAACACTACACTAAATCTGCTCGTCGCCATGTAATATTCTGGATTATTATGATCCAGAATGATAATTAATAAGACACGAAATTAAGTTTGATACTTCTTTATTCCATTTCATTTTCATACTGGCTTGCACATCTGCAAGCACAGGTGTTTCCTGGACAATGCGCCGATGCCGCATTGTCACAAATTAAATATAAACAAATTCGATACATTACATATATAAATATGTATATAATTATATATATATATATATATATATATATATATATAAATATATATATATATATATATATTATATATATATTTATATATATATATATATATATATATATATATATAATTATATACATATTTATATATGTAATGTATCGAATTGTTTATATTTAATTTGTGACAATGCGGCATCGGCGCATTGTCCAGGAAACACCTGTGCTTGCAGATGTGCAAGCCAGTATGAAAATGAAATGGAATAAAGAAGTATCAAACTTAATTTCGTGTCTTATTAATTATCATTCTGGATCATAATAATCCAGAATATTACATGGCGACGAGCAGATTTAGTGTAGTGTTTCAAGATAAACCAAGGTGCTTAATACCCATGCAAATTTGAGCTGTAAAGTCAGTGATTCAGGTGATATAAAAATGTCGAACGAAAATGTCGGGCATCTTGCGAGTTCGATGTGATAAATTCGGACTGGTCGATTTATAAACGGCACTTAGATAATTTCTTTATAGCCAATGCTATTACGGATAAGGAACGAAAAAGAGCAATTTTATTAAATTTGTTAAGTGAGGACGCATATAAATTAGTCTGCGACTTATGTTTACCAGATGAACCAGAAAAGAAACATTAACAAAGTGGATTTCGGAACATTTTAAGTCAACCAATTTAATTTTTCCTGCGCAATATTAATTTTACCGCGCAGAAAAATCAACAACCGAATCACCGCGTGAGTGGGGAAGCAAGATTCAGAAGCTTAGCAGCAAACTGTGAATTCGACAAAACTATGTTACCAATTGTTTTAAGGGATATCTTCATCATCGGATATAATACCGGCCCAGTTCAAGGCAAGTTACTAGAAGGGAAGAAGGAGGTAGAATTCGATGACATAATTGCAATTGCAGCATTAAAATGTGCAGTGGTTCAAGGAGGTAATGCCCTATCAAGAGGTGACAAAATGGAACCGGAGATGATGTATGTGCAAGGCAGTAGAGGTAACGTGAAATGTGCGCAAAAGGAAAAATTCTCTTTCCGCAAAAGCAGTTTTGCACGGAGGTCCCAGAATACAGGTACCGCTAGAATACAACAATGTACAGTGTGTGGCAGAAGGAACCATGAGGCGAATATATGTTCCTAGCTCCCATGTATTCGGCCAGAAAAGGATCGCATGATTCAAATCGTCCAAATACCACTGGTAGAAACAGAGTATCCCAACACCTTTTAGAGGTGCAAAATTCTGAATATAATGCGGAAAATGCAAATATTATGGAAAATTATGACAATACTTTATATAATTTGGAAAATTCGGTCAGTCCTATTTTAGTAAAAGTTGAAATCGATAATGAAAGTTTTAGTTTTAATCTTGATACTGGATCAAGCTTCATTGTAATTACGGAAAATTTTTATTTAAAGTATTTTCGAAACAAAAATATTAAATCGACCGATAAAATTTTCAAGTTATATAATGGTGATTAGATTTTTACTTTAGGTTATATTGATTGTTCTGTAACTTTCAATGAGAAGCATGCTGAAATATCTATTTATGTAATTAAAAATACAACAGGACCCCCATTACTTGGTCGCGAATTTTATAACATATTTCAGCTAAATATTCCTTGTTTGAATGAATGAAGATGTAGATATTTTAATTAAGAAATTTCCATAAGTTTTTTCAGGAGGATTAGGTACGTTTACTAAGGGATGTATTTCAGTCAAACTTAAATCAGATAATGATACCCCAGAATGTTTTAGAGCTCACCCTTTACCGTTTGCAATTGAAAAAACGGTAGATGAAGAATTGGAAAGTTTAGAAAAATAAGGTGTAATTACACCAGTGGGGCACTCCTATTGTGCCAGTAATAAAAAAAAAATGGTAGTGTTCGTTTGTGTGGAGATTTTAAGGTCACGTTGAATCCTTTCATTGAGATTGACCAATACACTTTACCTCGTATAAACGAACTTTTTGTGAAGTTACAAGGGGGAATTCATTTTTCCAAATTAGATCTCGCAAATGCATTTCAACAGATATGTTTAGATAACGGTTCAAAGAAACGGATGACAATTTCTACACACAAGGGGTTGTACCAGTATAATAAAGATCCTTTCGGCATAGCCAGTATTCTAGCTAAATTTCAAAAAATTATGGATTCATTGTTTCAGGGGTTAGAGGGAGTGATAGTGTTCCTCGATGATATCCTAGTTACAACAAAAACCCGACAGGAGCATCTGCAGAGACTAAAAATTTTGCAATTTTAGTGCACTATAATCAGGATTCTTCCGTTCAATTAAGTGTTGACGCTAGTGACTACGGAATAGGAGGGCTGATAAGTCATATTTATCCAGATGGTTCGGAAAAACCGATAGCATATGCGTCGCGCACTTTATCTAAAAGCGAAAAAAAATATAGTCAGGTCGAAAAGGAAGGACTAAGTATAATTTTTTCACTTCATAAATTCAATCAATATTTATATGGACGTAAATTTACGCTACTCACAGATCATAAACCATAAATTTCTATATTTCACCCCATAAAATCAATACCGCAATTTTCAGCAAATAGACTAAGACGGTGGGCTCTTATGTTATCAAATTATCAGTACGACATAAAATTTGTTAAATCGGTAAATAATCAAGCGGATAGTTTATCCCGCTTGCCAATTCGGAGTAGTGATACCGATTGGGAAAATGTCGATATAAATTTTTTACTTTGACTTTACAGCTCAAATTTGCATGGGTATTAAGCACCTTGGTTTATCTTGAAACACTACACTAAATCTGCTCGTCGCCATGTAATATTCTGGATTATTATGATCCAGAATGATAATTAATAAGACACGAAATTAAGTTTGATACTTCTTTATTCCATTTCATTTTCATACTGGCTTGCACATCTGCAAGCACAGGTGTTTCCTGGACAATGCGCCGATGCCGCATTGTCACAAATTAAATATAAACAATTCGATACATTACATATATAAATATGTATATAATTATATATATATATATATATATATATATATATATATATATATATATATATGAATTTTTATGTATCATGATTCGACGCTTTATATTTATTTCTATTTAAGGACCCTTATGGAGAAATGAACCAAAATCTTACTTCTATAATGGGAGGGACGAAGGTAAGCAAAATGACAGAAATTTTGATCATCCTTTATATATATATATATATATATATATATATATATATATATATATATATATTTATATATATATATATAATCAAGTACTTGGACATTTATTTGAAACTAATCGAACAAACCTCCTAGCGGAGCTGGTTATACGAGTTCACGAAACATCGAAAGGCCTCCATATACCTTAGACGGTGTATGTTAGAAACATTAAGTTGTTTATCAAAATCAATTTGATGTGGCAACTTTACTCTTGCTTAGCGAATATAGTAACCACCTTCGGGTGTCAGGACGTAGGAGTTCACGTTGCCGAAATGTTTTCATTTATCTGTAAGATGTGGTTCATTTGTTTCCGACTGGTGGCGCTGTGTCATATTTATATGCCATATAGTCACTTGAAGGAAAATATAAGACCGTTAGAAACATTTGGTTGGTTATCACTTTCGATGGATGGATGATACTGATGAGCCCCAAATAAGGGTGAAACAGATTGTCTGTCATTTCCATTGATTGTGATAAACAACTTAATGTTTCTAACATACACCGTCCAAGGTATATGGAGGCATTTCGATGTTTCGCGAACTCGTATAACCAGCTCCGCTAGGAGGTTTGTTTGATTAGTTTCAAATAAATGTCCTAGTACTTGATTTTATTGTCACGAACGTGTTTCGATAACACGAAGAATTCTGTTTTCTATATATATTTATATTTATAAATATATATATATATATATATATATATATATATATATATATATATATATATATATATATATATATATATATATATATATATATGTATATATATATATATATATATACATATATCAATTATCTGGAAACAAAGAATCAATGTTATATTCAGCTAAATTTTGAATCGATTTTGTAAACTTCATTGATGATCGTTCGACTTGTCAACGTAAACTGCAACCTTATTTCTAGATATACTGGGCGCTTTACGCATTTATAATGGAAATTTCGGACACTAATTTTACAAACAGATTTGCCATGAGATATATCAATTGAGTTTTTGAGGCTGATATTGTAAATCTCACTACGCCCCTGTACTTCAGCTTTGTATCAGCTTTTTTATCATTTACAGCATTTTGATTATTTTTGATGAAAATCATCTGATAATATTTAACGTTTTTTTCAGTGGCATTCAGTTTTTAGGATCTTAACAGCTGTGAAATTATAATTATGATTGAACATTAGGAGGTGTATTTCAAGCGAAGTGGAATTTCTATTATAATAATATCATTATAGATGCGCAAAGCGCTCAGTTTACATAGAAAGGATGGTTGAAGTTTACGTCGATCAATGAACAACAAAAATTTTAATCTGTATTGTATATGGTTTTCAATGTGATATTCTAAATGTTTTTGTTTGTAAGTGTATAGATTAAATTATTTTTAAATTAAAACGTAACTCTTTTATATTTTAGTGACCAGAACAGTAGACGCATGACATAAGTATTTTGAAAAAGATCGCAGTGAAGACTGAAACGTTATTTATACTATGATATGAACATCTGAATTGAGTACCTTGGTTTCAAAACCGGCCATCTCCAAAATTGAAAAGTTTTCAGGAGAGCCAAAAAAATGTAGCTCGTTCCCTTGAAACATCTATGAGCTGAAAACTATTTTAAATGGTTACTCGTGGATTACACTGGGGTCTAATATAAGCGAAAATGAAATATTTGTCTTAGATTACAAACAGTTTTGAATAGTTTTCTGGATTTGGCCGGTTTTGAACCTGAACAACGTTAAAAAAATTTTTTTCGGGATTTTGGCCTCAAAATTATTTTTATAAATTTATGCAATATGCAATTATGCAAAATAAACTTTATTCTAATAAATTGTAACAAAAATTACATTCGTATAACATAGAACACAATCATCAACGTCTGAAATCCCCAGGAAAAAAAAAAGCAAAAACAGGAAAATTTAAATTGTCAATGAAATTTCTTCAGGTGTTTCGTCACACAATCTACCTTCTTCCTCTTCCTCGGTTTCAGAGGGACGATGGTTGTTTATTATATCTCTGTAAAATTTCAGCATGTCTATTTGCTGCCAGTTCTCACCATAATGTTTCTAAAGAAGATTTTCAACGTCTCGAACTTTTAGTATACTAAGAGCCTTTCTGGCTGCAATCTGCATGGGATTAGCCATCCCAACATTTTTGCCCTTTTTACACACTCCACCATAATTTCCTAGCTCTGATCTATACGCAATTTTTTCGAAAAATAAAAAAACGTTTTGAGGGTGCGAATTTAAAATGCCACTGCCCACGCGGCTTCAGTATGTTGGTAGTTTCACGCGACAGAATGCTCGACTTCTGGTGGGGCAATGGATTTGGACGCTTTTGATGCACAAGCATCGTTGGAGGTTGCCAGTTTTGATGCAAACATTAAACATTAGAAGCGCTTCTAAATGGGAGATGGCCGTATTTGACGCGGATGACGGATGAAAAAATATGCACTAAAAAAAATTGGAGGTGGCCGTTTTTGAAACCAAGGTACTCAATTGAAGTATTAATTAATGATTCACACAACCTCTAATGGGCTCTAGCTGTGATAGTTATAAAAATATTCATTTTTAATTCGGAGATATTTGTTGCCAAATTTTTCAAAAAATTATTTTCATTTTGAAAATGGCTCAAGATAAGTATATCCATATGTCTTATAAAAATGTTTCAAAATATTCCATAGAATACAAAACTTTTAAAATATACCTGGTGTGCCATTTAAAATAACATAGTTAGCATAAGTTACCTGTAGATCTGGCAACGTTGCAATGATGATAATATTTTGAAAGTGTAGTCTCCTATACACGTCACATATAGTATATATATATATATATATATATATATATATATATATAAATATATATATATATATATATATATATATATATATATATATATATATATATATATATATATATATATATATATATATATATATATATGTATACTTTGTTAGGACAATTATCTGGAAACAAGAAATGTATCGACTTCAGGTGGAGTATGTTGTAGAAATATCGGTATGGTCAGTGAAAATATTGAAGTGATAGACAGATGATTGTCCTAGTCCTATTTAAAATTATATTTCCATGCGTGGATTTTTTCAAATTTAAATATATATATATATATATATATATATATATATATATATATATATATATATATATATATATATATATATATATATATATATATAGGGTGATTCATTAATATGTATAAGTATTTTAACAGGAAAATTTTTGAACTCAAAATATGAAGATCTAACCCAATTTGCTTTCACAAAATATTTCTCCTTACTGATTTACAGGGCGCTTCATTTAAATTATTAAAAATGAATTTTGTTCATTACTCTAATGCTGCTTGATATTTCTTTATGATAGAATGTTTATTTCACGTAATACATGCAATCGTATGACTAAAATCATCGACATGGCTTGTACATAAAAGTCAAAAGAATTGCGCAGCCATATGTTCAGCGTTAAATATCTCGAAAAATAGTGGCTCTAGCGTTACGCCAAAAGAGTGCCTTATTCACAAAGAAAATATTGGTGAATCGAAAAATTATACTAAAATGAAAATTCTGCTAGTGGCGTAGAATTTAGGAAACGAGAACTCTTCCCGTGCCCTGCCGTACGCCACTGGTGATAGCGAGAAAATCCTGTTTACTATTATTTGATGTGTCGCAAACTACTATAACTTACTGCCACATATCATAAAGAAATATCAAGCTGCATTGAAGTAATAAACAAAATTCATTTTTAATAATCTAAATAAATCACCTTGTAAATCAGTAAGGAGAAATATTTTGTATAAGTAAATTGGATTAGATCTTCATATTTTGAGCTCAGAATTTTCCCGTTAAAATATTTACACATATTAATGAATCACCCTGTATATATATATATATATATATATATATATATATATATATATATATATATATAGTATATAATATATAATATATATATATATATATATATATATATATATATATATATATATATATATATATATATATATATATATATATATATATTATATATATATATATATATATATATATATATATATATATATATATATATATATATATATATATATATATATATATATATATATATATTGATTCATAGCTTGATATTCATTTCTATTCAAGGACTGCGATGGGGAAATGAACCAAAATCGTACTTTAATAATAGGAGGACCGGTAAAGGTAAGGCAAATGACAAAAATTATATATATATATATATATATATATATATATATATATATATATATATATATATATATATATATATATATATAGTCTTTGCTGACTAGTTAGGATAAAGCTAGGAAAACTCCTTGGGTACGCAGCATGCAGGAAGTATACTCTTACAACACTTTTTCCTTTATTTGGGCAGGATTTATAGTCATCTTTTGATATTTTCCTAAATTTAAAATAATGTTTTTCATCAAATTTTATATTTTCATTTCGAATTAACAATTTTCGGTATATCTCCCTATATGGATAGATGAGTCATGCAAAATTATCGGTAATTTTGATGCAGGTGGCAATTCCTTACGACAGTAGTACATTAAAATCTTTTCCAAGTATCAAACCGTAATATCATTTCCATGGAAATTCAATTTAAAAATCTACTAGGTCTTAGTTTTAGTTAATTTGCGTAAAAACTTGAATGTAATTCCGTTATTTTCATTAAAAATATTCACACTATTTAATTTTGTTTTATCTAGTGACACTCCATTATTGAAATCAGAAAAAAAATAATTCTATGTCTATCTGTTGATTTTCGTTGTTTTCTTATGATTTAAGTGTGAGTTTTCGAATTTGGAGTCTCGTTACTTTGTTATGATTGAATATTTTCTTATGAAATTTTATTCATACCTATCAAGGGGATCTAAGAATCTAGTGGCGTGGCAATTTTTTTTTTTAAATCAATCAAGGTTTTTGTAATCGAGTTGGAATTATATAACCTGGAAGGATTTTTTTTTGAATTGATTTAATGAATTTCAAATATATACGGTTTCAGAATGTATGTTCCTGATGAATTCCGCACATTCGTACTTAGTTTCATTTCCAAGGCACTCTATGTTTTTTTCTCTGTCAAAATCGGCAGAAATAAACTAGGCAATTTTTGTTTTTAAATTTGACTGCACCACAGTATTCGTAGTCGTTATAAAATCATCAAAATTTCATTCAAAAATATTGCTTAACAACGAAGTTACAACAATTTAAACTTTGGAAACAAAGTATTTGATTGTAGTTTTTATTTAGATTGGGGACATTCATAAAATCTTGAAATACTGCCGATACAAAGTAGAACACCATATATAGTGAAAATCCGAAGTCAATCGCTTAATCTGATCCGAAGTCATAAGTTCAAGGTCAAATAGTGCCGTAGTCAGATTTTTATTACAAACCGTGCAGGCCACAAATCGCTCACATTAACATATTTTCAAGAGTTATAACTACAGAACAGATTGAGCTATTGACTTTGAATTTTCACTGTATAAGTTCATTGCTGTTCTAATTTGTATCGGCAGTATTTCCAGATTCTGAATATGTCTACAATCTAAATAAAAATTATAATCCAATACCTTGTTTCCAAAATTGAAGTTGTTGTAAATTCGTTGTTAACCAATATTTTTGTATCAAATTTTGATAGTTTTTGTTTATAACTACTACGAATTCAGTGGTGTAGTCAAATTTGAAAACAAAAACTGTATATGTTGGCCGTTTTTGACGAAGAAAATAAAACATAGAGTGCCTTGGAAATGAAACTAAAGTTATGAAAATTTGTGTTAGAAAAGAGTTTCTGATGCTTAATTCTTAAAAAATTAAAATTGATTCAAAAATGCATATTCTACAGGGGTGGTTCCATTTTCAATAGGTCACACTGTATAAAATGGCCAAGGCTCCGTGATAAGTCTTCCAACGAAACGCATGTTTTAACAAAGTACATGTGATATATTTGTTACACATATTATATATAAACTTCAGCTTCATGCATTCCTCCTGCTTATAAACTTCAAGTACGTAAAAACTCAATCTACTTTTTGAGCACATTAAGCTTATAATGGAGTAAAAAGTTTTTTCATCGCATATTCATATATTATCAAAAATTGCGAAAGTGCCAGGGAACTCTTATCTGAATTTGAAAACTGACATCCATTACTTATCGAACAATAGAACAATAAATCACAAACACATAAATTTTCAAATTCGGGTGCGGTGACTCGGTGAACGTAACAAAATATATATTATCAGAACACATAAAAACTTCGGACAAAGGAGCAACGAATCTTTCAAGGGAGAATTTGAGAAAATTCGACAACCTTGTCACACTCGATTAAATTACTGGACATTCTATTTCTCTCTTCAACAAGCTCATCAGTAGTGTCCCATCGATCAACCGAGTGGGCAACGACATAGAATTCGAATAACCACCTGATAGTTCCTAAGCAGAGCCCTGATGATATACGAACAAATCATAGAAACTATGCCGTTGCCGACTCGGTCGACGGACGGGACTCTACAGCTCGTTAAAAAACAAGACCGACTTTCCAGTGCTACCATCGTGGATGTCACTAGTGTGACATTATATATATATATATATATATATATATATATATATATATATATATATATTTATATA